>JAHXMU010000208.1:663884-682588 GCA_019455685.1 Philornis downsi
CAATCACTGAAATTTTTATGATCTACTCATACATTCTATTTGAGTTACGCCATCTATAGTAGTTGTAGAAAAACATATGAATTTTCAATTAATATCATTTACGTGACACTCAGATTTCGAATGGGGTCGATTTTATGTTCAAGAAAAACGTTTGTATAAACCCATTCAAAACGGCAATTCTTTCATGCGTGGAATTTAGTACTAACAATTAATTAGTTATTCATTTTATTATACAATTCTAATTTAATTTATTATTTTTATTCCCAAAATGTGCTCTCTTTCATATCGTTTATTGCGTAATTCTTGTCATTGGCGACCTAATGTTAATGTTACTAATAATTAATTAATCTGCAATCTTTCCAAATCAATCATTTAGTCACTCATGTTTCTTACAAATTCTCTTTCAACTTAAACGAGAGCTATTTCCGCCCACCATAAATCAAGGTCACGTTCTTCGCTGTGGGCACCGAAAGTGTTATGATTAATTTGTTGTTCAGTTTATGCGGCTGAATCGAATGTTGTACGAAATTCGTTCATAAATCATCTGTTTGTGACTCCGTCTGTGTGATGGGGCATTTAGGGCCTTGAATTTCCCAGATGCTCAATTACCACCCTATGGAGTCCAAAGAAAATTTATGATGCCACACACACAAAGGGGAAAATGAATTGGCCTTTGTAACCCAAGAACTTTTGAAGTGAATGAAAATGAAAACAATATAAGTAAATCGTTTGTAAATTATAAGATTTGTATATAAATCAATTGAACAATTGCGTTTTGACGGAAATCAATAGCTAATGATTAGATCCGCTTACGATTCCCTGTAAAATGACCAGCCTACAAATTTTCCAAACCAAACGTTTGTATTAAAAATAAAGTTAGAGGAGTTGATTCAATGCTTCACAAATATTTTGCCCGTACATTTCAAATCATTTGAGAAAGTGAAACAGAGTATTTGTGTATTTGTTATAAATAAAACTGATCCATTTTCATTAGCTTTTAATTCATCCACTTCTAGCTACAAAGTAGTCTAGCGAATGTACGCGAAAATATTAAATTTATGCAAATCAAAGATGCGATGAAGCGATTTGTATAAAATTCATTGGGCGTTAACGTGAAAATTCCATTCGTTTATTAATATTTGCAAAAGCATAGAGGAAACTTGGAATAAATCACGCATATGTTCATGCTCAATTAGCGCATTTTTCAACGAGAGTGTTTCCAACTTGATTTGCAACAATCTGGAAATTTTATTGAAGCTCTAAACATTAAGAATAGTGTAGGTGGAGAGCTACATGTGCTCTTTTATTTATTGTCTTCTTTGTAAGGATGGTTTCTTCTACCAGCATAGAGCAACATGTGACGTTGAACACAAAGCGGTCGGTCATATCTTTATTAAATGATTGACCTAAAAATGCACACATTTCAGGAATTTATCTCAAATTCTTATTTCTTTTTTTTTTTTTTTTTTTGAAGAATGAATGGTATTTTTATTAGTTAATAAAAATATGAGGTGAGTTTGTTTAAAGCAACTAACCTTATTAATGGAACACCATTAACATTTTTTTCTCAAAAAATCATTATGTTCAATGTATACCAACTAGCGGATTGGACGATAATTTAATAAAAAGAAGAATTAGAAATAAGTCAGCAAATTTGATCCAATTTTAAAACAAAAATTAACAGGAATGTAATGATATTATAGCCGACTGCAAATTCACACTCTGTGGTACGCCGGCCTTTATGTCGAACACTTCTTTGACAGTTAGGAATTCTGTAGCAAAATATTTTCAAAAAGAAAATCATTCTCCGAAATTAGAAAAAGTATATATCTTACAAGTTACAAGTAACAAGTTATTAGGGATATTTGAAAATTTTTCTTTTTTCGCGTTGTTGTTTAAACTTACAGCGTTTATATTTAATTGAATTATAAGAAAAAACTTATTACTAACTATTCTAGAAACAAAATTTGTCTTAATTAATTTTTATCCATAAAGTACACAAATTTACTATATACATAAATGAATTGCCAACCTAACTTTATAAATGAAATCATTGTGAATTATCCTGAATCTAAAATCTAACATTGCTAAGCTTCGTGGCAAGTTCGTGGAACCAGTATCGGCCACTTAACTTTTATAAGCCAACTGGTGAGCACCTCTCTACTCTAAAAATAAAACATCTTGAATTGTAACTAATTCATTTGGTTTTCTTAATTTCAAACTATTTCTTTACAATCCGCAACCTGTATGTAATTTCTCTTGTACTTTGAGAAATTATATGTTCAAGACAATTTTCTTTTCCCACAGCCAGAGACTTTTCCCTAAGTAAGATTTACATATTTATTAAGTCTAAACATTCATTTGTAATTAGCACATGCCGATATCTCCAAATGACTCTTTCTATTTTAATAGTTAATATTAAATTGACAGTTAATATTAAATTAATTGTGTTACCTGCATATACAGTCAGGGACTAAAATTTAAAAACACCCTTCAATAATATAGTTTTACGAAAAAAAAAACATTTCACAAAAGGTTTAAGTAAGAAAGGTATCTTTATTACACATTAGAAATGAGTAAAAAAATAAGAAACATTGACTTCATCGAAAATATATCAGTAAATATCACAAAAAAAAAACAAAAATTATTGGTCAAAAGTTTAAATACAAGTTAACTCACAAAAAGTTTTTTCTTTGTATTTGAATATCCATATTATATAAGCAATTTTGTTCATTTGTTTTTTTTTTTTCGTTGAAATTAATGCTGACGATATGTCTGCTGAGGTAGAAATACTTACGTGCAAAACCATAATTCAATTCTTGAGAAACTGACAAAGCCTGTGAAATTATTAAAAAATTTATTAAAAAATATAAAACCAAATTGTTAAAATTTAAATTATGAAATATGTAATAGATGAATAAGCAAAACAGTTTTGAATAAAGATTTTGGCTTCAACAGTTAGTTAAAGTCAAGTACTCAAGCTAATAACAACTTTACGTTATTTAACTTACATTTCTACAAAATATATTTAGTTCCATAAAATTAATGATACATGATGACTGAATGAAACATAAAACAAAAATTCTCCAATATTTTATGGGACCGCTCTGACTGTCGATAACTGCTTGCAGACGATATGGCATGAATAGCACCAAATTTTCTGTTTCAGACACCGCTATTTTTGTCCATGCTTTCTTGAAAGCTTCCTTTAGCGAATCCTTGCTCGTCATTGTAAATTTTTTTCTACTTTTCGCTTCATTATACACCAAACATGTTCGATAGGATTTGGATGTGGAGATTGAGGAGGGCTATAAAGTTGCCGGAGAGCATAATAAAGCACCCACTCTTACACCGAAACCCCGTTATCCTGTTGGAAGATCCAATGAGTTCGAAGAGTCAGCCTATCTGCAGAAGGTATTACACGTTGTTCCAATATGCTGTTGTGGATATGTCGATCCGTTATACCATCAATAAAAGTCAATCTTCCAACACTAGCTGCTTCTATTACTCCCCAAACCATCACATTATTGCCCCCGCCGTGCTTCACAGCTGGAATTAAATTTTATGTTTGAAGGGCTGTTTTCGCTTTCCGCCATACTTTTGCTCTGTCATCACTTCCAAACAACTTGAACTTGCATTCATTTGTGAAAAGAACGCTTTTCCAAAATACTTCGTCCTTGTTCTTGTATTTATTTACAAATTCCATTATAAGCCATCTATTTCTCTCACTTATTAAAGGCTTCTTCGGTGGAACTCTGCTTCTATAACCGTTCTTCCGCAATACTCTTTGCACTGTTCTTAAATGAATTTGATGGTTCGATATATTCGCAATATAAGTTGCAATTTATGTGGCACTTATATTTGGATGTTTTTACTTCCCGTAGAATGTGGTTAACATTTCGACGGGAAAGTTTTTTTGTTCTTCCGCTTCTCGGCATATTTTCCACTAAACCATTTTGTTTGTATTTTCGTATTATTTTTTGGACGCTGGAAAATTGCACATTCAATAGTTTTCCTATTTCGCGATATGACGATTTGCACTCTTTAAAATGTTTTATTATTAAAATTGTAACACTGACACTAGAACTATTGCTTCCTCTGGCGACTTCAAAAGCGCAATTAATAACAGTTTTAGACTTCTAACTCCAAATCTGAGTAAATCTGACTGTTTTATATACTCGTATATCGGAAATTCATTTTCGTTTCGTTAAAGACGCAAGTCTTTTGAACTGCCAACACGATTTCGAAAATGTCAGTTTAGTTGCCCAAACTAACCCCATACATATATTTAGGCTAATAACACTCAATTTAGACATACACTGCTCGTTTAGTATACAATTGGCGCCTTCGAAATATGTACTTTTTTTAAAGATTAACACACAATTAAAATATTGTCATAATCAAGGGCTCACACTGCACTTGAATTATTAATTTAGATTTACAGAGTATTTTTTAATAATTAGGCTCATTTGCAATTACATTTATAACATAAATTTATACAATTAACAAATAGAAAACGTCTTAAATCAAATCAATTTTTTCGCTAAAATTTATATTTTTTTGTTCAAATTGAACGAAAACATAAAACATGGTAAACAACGTCTAATTTACCTCGCGATACATTCATTTGATCATCAATATTTTTAGACATCTTTCGATGCAGCTGACTGATGCCGGCCGGTTCTGATGCTTCTGATGGTGAGATTGCTGATATTTCGCTTGTTGTAATCAATATTTTATTGCCGCTGGTTAAGCAAAAATAAACACAAAACCCAACATTTGCAGTTTATAAACATGCATTTACAAATTATTTATATAAATACATAAAGATACGTACATTCTCGTACCGAATACGCCTGCAAATGTGTTTTCATAGAGACGTAAAATTTAAAACCTTAGCTATTACTCAGCATTCATGTGCCGGGCGTAGTGCGAGTGACGCTTGTAAACCGCTCAAGCATAATTATATTATTTTAATGGAAAATTGAATCTAATTTTTTTAACAATACCTGTTTTTATTGGAAAAGCGATCAATACAGGCGTACAGCCACTTTTAAAATAGTAAATTGTCTTGGTTGAAATCTCCTTGCCCAAAATTTAAATTGTTAATCTTTCGTAGTTTAACAAATCGGTGTAATTTATGTATTTCCGAATACGCTATTGAAAATCACTTGAAAGTCAATCCAACAAATAGCTTGATGAAATGTATAATAGAAAATTGAGTAATTTTTAAAAATTAACTTTGATGATTAACGTGCAGCAAAAGAGCTTAAACAATGTTCGATTCTAAAAACTCGTTATTTCTCTACATTTTTTGTTGAAAAAATAAAAAATAATTATTATACTTTATTTGATCTGTACAAAAGTCAAAATTGCACAAACGTAAAATAAGGCAACAATTTTAGTAAATTGAATAGTTCAAATTGTTGAATTTGAATTTATTCCAAAATTTTTAATCATATATGGTGTATAAACTTACAGCGGTTAGACTTACGTGTAATTATTTGAAATGAGATTGAAATGAGACTTAATATTCACAATTTGTGCTTGAAAATGTACTTAATTTGAACTTCAAATTAATGCACAGTACGTGTGCAATCGTGAATTAATAAATTATATTTTAAAAAAATAAATTAATTAGACCCTCAATTTTCAAAAGATAAATTCTAAAGTGACAAACTAAGTTAGTAAACCAAAAATGACGTTTCCTTGCATAACATCATAGCGAGTAGTCATTTTCTATCCTCAGGTCGAGTTCTAAATATAATATATGGAAATTATAATAGGTGCGCAACTAAACTTATAAAAATGCAATTTTGTTATGACAACATGTTTACAAATGATTCATTGAAAGTATTGCCCATCGCTAGCTACTACTTTTCCCCAACTTTGTGGCAAAACTCGAATTCCGTCACGATAAAACTGTTCATCTTTTGAAGCTATCCAGGCATCTAGCCATTCGTAGACGTCGTGAGTGGAACTGCTGGTCAGCCAGATCGTGTGGCATCGAACGGAACAAGTGATAATCGGGCGGCTCAATATCTGCAGAACATGACAGATGGGGTAAGACTTCCCATTTCAGCATTTCCAGGTAGGTTTTGACCCGCTTGGCCACGTGAAGCCGAGCATTGTCATGCTGAAGAATCACTTTTTCGCATCTCTCCGCATATTGTGGACATCTCCCGCGCAGAACTCAGTTCAATCGCATTAATTGAAGTCGACACCGATCCCCAGTGATAGTTTCACTTGGTTTCAACAGCTCGTAATAAATAACACCGATCTGGCCCCATCAAATACTGAGCATAACCTTCGTAGCCTACATTTTCGGCCAAGGCGACAACATAGAAGCATAACCGGACTACCCCATGACTTTCTTTTCTTCAGATTGCTATAATGAATCCATTTTTCAGCACCCGTTACATTACGATGAAGAAAACTCTTCCTTTTTTGCCGCTGAAGCAGTTGTCCACAGCCCACTCTCCCTCAGCTCATAAGGAACCCAAGTTCCTTGCTTTTGAATCATTCCCAACGCATGTAATCACTTGAAAATGGCTTTGCGAGTAACTTCTAATACTGAAGCAAGCTCTACCTGCATTCGACACAGATCCCCATCAGGTAGTGCCGTCAATTCAGTGTCTTCGAAGGTTTTTCATCTTCCTTCACGCGAACGGTCATCAACATCAAAATCACCATCTTTAAAGCGATGGAACCAATCTCAACACATTATTTCATTTAAGGCAGCATCTCCATAAACGTTTTGAAACTCTCGATGAGCTTCAGCCGCCATTTTTTTCGTTTGAAAGAATAATATCAATACTTCCCGCTTATGACGATTATCTGGCACAAAATCATACATATGAGTATTCACACAACCAAAAGAATATGACGTCAAAAGAAAATTATTATTGCGTCGAGGCGGTATGTTTACCATATGCCTATGATTCATTCATGACATTTAGGTTATGGTAGAATCGACTAGCACTTACAGTTGGCGCCATCTATTGGCAAACAGCGGGAACTATGTTGCGCACCTAATAGATTATGTTGTTCATCCTCAAAAATCTCTTCACTATTTCTTATTCTTTGGGGTTTAATTTCTGTTTTTCTCCTCCTAAATGTAACTCCTAATATAATTTCTAGTTGTACAAGAGATTGTAAGAATTTAAGACAGTTAACCCGCTGCCGTACACAGGTGAAATTTGTCTTTACCACCATGAAAGATACAGTCCACATCATGACAACAACAAGCTTCGCTGAAGATCGATTGGTATCGCGTGTCATCAAACTCTCTCCAAACGCTGATACCAATCAACCCTTTCCCACTTAGCCCAAACGCTAACATTTATTCATATGGCAATCTTCAGATGAAATGCTTCCAAGCAATTTGACAAAGTACAGTATCTGAACACTTCGAACTTTGAACAAATTTGGCACGTTTTATACTCCAGATTCTGCGAATTTACTCAAAATAAGCTATATCAAGCATTTTCCGCTAAATATTTATCTTATTTTGAAAGAAAATGGACCAGATCAACACAAATCACGTAACCAGTTCTATATCACTTACGCTTGTATAAAATATCTCTATGAGAGAAGCATTAAAGCGACATTTTATACAAATATAGTATTTAAATTTACAATTCAGCTTTCCTTAATACAAGAATATCAACCAGGGACGGAAAATAATTGTTATTTTTTTTTTCCAGACGAAAAGGTTACGCGAAAATTCCCTTTATCTTTATTAGGGAATTTTTAACCATTATTGTGAGACATATATTATTTTGGTCACCGTAACCAATTCAAATGAGAAATATTTTTTTTTTTTTTTGGTTATGAATAACTGTTATAGCAACCAAAAAGAATTTTTTGGTTAACAATAACCATTATCCAAAGAAATTTTTTTTTTTTTTTTTTTGGTTATCGGTTAGTTAAAAATTTTTCCGTTGGTTAAAAATTGTTCCGTATTTTATTCTTTCTCATCGTTAACTATTGACTCGTCGTCAGAGGACGAAACGTCAAGCGTGCATAGAAAACCACTGTTAATTTAAACCTTTGCCTAAATCGACACCTACCGGAAGGGAAGAGTTGAAGTCGATGCCAACCTTCTGCAATACTGGGAGGAAAAAAAAATATACGTTCCCGTTTCTCAAACAACTGGCAGACATTGTTCATGCCACACCAGCAACTCAAGTTAGTGTCGAGCGAGCGTTTTCTGCATTGAGACTTGTACTAAGTGATCTTAGATTTAACCTTTCAGATTATTCATTGCGATCGCTTATGTTCATAAAACTAAACAAAAAAACCTAGTTCTTTAAGATAATGAAAATACTTTTCTGTTGCCTGGTTCATTCAATAATAATGAAATGAATTGCAGAATTAATTTGATTAATATTTTTTTTTTTTTCGAAATATACATATGAACTCGGATAAGAATTGAATTAAAAATAACTTTAAGTTAAAATGTTTTTTATTTATAAAATAAAAGACCGTTTTTTAATTTTGCCAAAGATATTTAAATTGCTTGACCTACGTACCTCTACCCCTTAGAAAGGCATCCATTACATTAAAAATACCTATGGCCTACCCTTTATGTGGGTAGCGATAACCAAAAAAAAAAATTTCTTTGGATAATGGTTATTGTTAACCAAAAAATTATTTTTGGTTGCTATGCCAGTTATTCATAACCAAAAAAAAAATATTTCTCATTTTAATTGGTTACGGTGACCAAAATAATATATATCTCACTATAATGGTTATTTTTAACCATTATTTAAATTCGTTAATGTTAATGGTTAAATAAGATTTTTTCATCATTTCTCTTATAACTGTTACGGTCCCTGATATCAGCAAGTTTCTAAGTGATTTGTTTAAATGATGGATTCTTCGGTATTTTACGAATACATTGATGGATTGGGAGATCGATTTCGGACAAAATGCAGTACCCTGTATTTCGGCTGGAGAAATCGTGTTCAAATCAAATGCTGCATTCTTCGGTTCTGCGGCAAATGTATGAAATATCTGTCAGATTCATTTGCAAATCGGATCCTTTTCGGCCGAACTGACATCAAAGAGTTTTGACGCAAATGTTTTCCGTGCCGAACAGGAACAGTGTTTAGTTTTTATGAACTACTGAAATTGGGAAAATTCACCAAAAGTGTGCATACTCAAAATTTCAAACTCAAAATTATAAAAAAATGAACCATATACATAAAAGAATATATAGGTCGCCATTTCAATTGAGAACACAATTATTTTTCGGACATATCGCAGCAATCTGGATATATCTTTTTTTTACTTTGTCTTATCATACAAAACTTTAATGAATAGATTATTGCTGAATGGTGTATTTCTGTTATACTTTATGATTATGATTTAAGCCTTTTGGTCTGGGTTGCAATTGCTTCTGCTGCCGAAAATTTGCTTTTTCTCAACCATCTAAAAAAGATTTGCACTTTCACAATGTTGACGGTTATATCGATATAGCATGTCTAGTTTGTTTGTAAGAGGCATAAATAAAAATCCAATAAAAAATGGATCAGAGAAGTTGCATTAAATTTTGTGTAAAAAATGGAATTAAGTGATCAAAAACACTTGAAATGTTGACACTGGCATACGGTGAGAGTACTCTGAGTCAACAAAATGTTTACAAATGGTTCAAGCTTTTCACAGAAGGTAGAGAAGATGCGAATGACGACGCTCGCTCTGATCGCCCCAGCACATCAACAACCGATGCAAATATTGAGGAAGTGGAGAAAATTGTTATGGAGAATCGTCGAATCACAATTAGAGAAGTTGCTAAGGATGTCGGCATATCGGTTGGCTCATGCCATGCAATCTTTTCGGAAATTTTGGACATGAAGCGTGTTGCTGAATTTTAACCAAAAACAGTCTCGCATGAGCATCGCTAAATGAAATAATAAATTTCAACGATTTGCAATCGTTTCTCGTTTATTAGTCTTTCCATGATAAAATGGCAGAGTATACTGTACACTTTTCACTTTGACAGATGACGTTTGGACGGCATTACCAACCAGTGTTGCCAATCTGAAAAACTTAAATCTCACAAAATCACCCAATACGTGAAATATGATTTATAAAAGCACAGCCAGTTCATTATAATTATTATTATGGAAAAATATTTTAAGGGGTTGCCATTCAAGTGAGCGGCACTGTTTATGTTTATTTTGATCAAAAAAATATTTCAGGACGTTACTCCAGACCGTGTATATAATATATATGTATGTATAGTCGAACATATCTCCTGTTGCCGCAAGTAATCTTTTACTGTTGAAAACAAATTGTGGGAAAACCAACAACCAATTGTTTCATTTTATTTGTCGAAATAGACATTGTTAAGCGAGTATTTTTTCAAACATCCAATCTTACGATTTCAATCACTCGATTTCATCTGGGACACAATTAAATTATTCTCAACTGCACTACCCTCTTATTTATGAGCAAATTAATTACCAAAAATGGATTCTAATGACTCTACGCACGTCATTTCTATGTCTAATGACATTGTAGTTTCGTAGTTTTTTTGGCAATGGCAACAATGCTCTCCTTTACAGGGTCTGTTATCTGGGCATATTAGAAATATTTGGCAAAAATATTTTTGTGTCTGCAAAGAAAACCCGGAAAACAATTCCTGTCTATTTTGGACAATGACCGGCACTCGTGCCACAGATGCTGCTGCCACTGCATATGTGACTGTTGCTTTTGTTCATCACGAACATCTCGCTCCCAATTTTCCGATCGAAGCAAAAGTGTTTTCGTCTGCGGTCCCTGCCAGAAGTGGTGCAGAACATTGAGCGATGCCACGACCACAGTCAAGTGGCCAACAAGGCAAAAATGTTTCGCATTGCCACCGCAGCATTAGGTGTTGGATTATCTTTCCAAAAGGCTGAAAAATCAATGCAAAACATTTAGAAAAGAGCCGTTTACACGGATAAGAATCAGTTTTTCGCAAAAGCAAAAACTCAAAGCATACAACGGGAAAAGGTTAGTAAACTTTGTGAATTGTAATTTGCGAACGTTAAATTGATCGTATTTTTGATTATAAGAAGTAGAATTTGGCATCAACTAAGAAATTTTAATTAATTTTTGTATTTTTTGGGGGAGAAATTTATGCAGAGGGAAATGAAACTGATTAATCCACGAAAAATTGCACTAAAATGAGAAATTTTGTCGGTATATTTTCAATATTTCGGGTATGTAAATAAATCGAAAAATGATTTAAAAAATGCTTAACAGTTCCATTAAAAATTGATATCGTCCTTGGCAGTCGAGTGTTTTTTTCAGGTTGTAAGAAATATTTCGGTATTTTCGTATATTGGTAAAGAACTACTATTTTCTTAAATAGTCCACAAAGATCAAAAGCTTCTGTTACATTTAGTTAATTATACTTTATAGTACAACAATTCCATCTGCTGAAATTAGATATATAAAGATTCAAAATTTCATGAATTTGGTTTTATTTAAAACTATCCCGAATCTATAACGAACCACTTGACATCAGATATTTACCATTCATATTTGTTTATTTTGAATTATAAATTTGACTCACATACTTGTATGACGCGATGGCTGACGCGTTTTAATCAAAATGCTATTGACAGCCAGTCATCCAAACCAATTTTCAGCGAGTCAGCCAAGCAAACGCCAACCAACCTCTAAGAGATTGGGCTGTAATGTGAACACTGTTATTACGGCAAAAATTATGACATCATTTTAGATATCATGACTCGCAAATGAAACTGAAATCTATAATTAAAATTCACAATTTACAAAACAGCCAATTTACACACCATGTGAACAGGCAACAACAGCAGCAACAACAGCAACAACAACATTAATAGCAACCCAGCACCAGCACCAGCAAATGATGACGGCAGCAACGACGACAACAATCGCCAACAATTGATTGTAAATGAATATGAAACCAAAAATTTGTAAGTTTAGTCACTTCGAGATCGACTGTATGGTGTATTTTTAATAGTGCTGTAAAAGTATTGCGAATTAATATTGAGTATTCAAATACCTCCATCCTTTGAATACTGAATGCTGAAAGCCACCTCTATTCAATAATTGCAGTGGCAAATGCAAAAAGGATATTTTCTAACGAATAGAATCTAACAAGGAATATTCGAACTATTCTGAAAAACGTATTTTTTTTGGAATTTCAAACACCCTACCTGCAGTTAAAGTTTTTTATTTGTGGTCAACATGGGACTCAAACGGCAGTCATGACCATGTTTGCGGAAAAATATCTTTAAAATTTAACAAAATACAATGCAGAGCAGAACAATACAGAAGAGAGACAGTGGCAGATATAGTTAGAAGTATATTTTTCAAGGGATATGAAATAGACATAATTGATTTTAATAGATTGTAATGAAATGATGTTAGAATAGAGGCGTAGATGTGGAGGTATTGAATAAAAAATTCAAACTATTCCACAACAGTGCTGGAGCAGTAAACATTTTTAAAGAACCAAAAATGTTGTTAATTTGTATTTGCTAAGGACAGCGGCCTCATAAATCTTATGGTTTTTGGTAATATAGTTCATAAAATATCGGTTAAAAAAGTTTGCCCATGATATTAATTAAGGCGCAAATAAAGTCGGTTATGATTATACAGGGTGGCGCATCAATTGCAATACAATAAGAAATTCAAACAACTTTATCCTAATCAATGTATTTCATTTATTTCTTTTTTTCTTTATTGTGTAGAAAATTCGATTTAATTTTGAATAGCTAATTAGTTTTGAAGATGATAGACCGTAAATGACCTCCAGGCTTATTCACGCATATGCGATGCCTGATTAGAAAATTATTCATTGCGGGATCGCCTTAATTACTGTTTTTATGGGCTGCTTCAATTCAGTCAAATTCCTTCCTTTCATTTTGTGCACCTCTTGCTGGACATAACCCCATGAAAAACATCAGGTGCAGTTAAGTCAAGTGACTTTGGGGCCAGCGGAAAGTGTAGCTTCTGGAAATTGATTCGTTTGAAAATTTTGCATTAGAGCTCCGCCATAACCGGTGTGACTGCACGTGCAGTTGTAAATCTTCGGCACAGTTCTAGGTAAAAATAATAGTTTAACATCCTTAAATAACGGTCTCTATTGACAGTTGACAGTAGCACTATTAGTGCGCCACCCTGTCTGTTTAAGAATGCCAAAATGAGGTAAAGTTCACAATGATTTAAAATTGATATACCAGTCTTGATTGTGATCACTGAATTTGATAGAATTTCTATCAAATTTTCTAATAAGAAATCTCAAATCTAACTTGCCTCTGAAAGATTATTATCAGTTGACGACTCATCACAATAGAGATCATCAAATTTCGATCTTAAATTGTTGGCAATAACAGTGTTGGACATAGTAATTGCTTATAAATAGAAAAATTATCTTTAAAGTGAATAAATCAAAGTCAAAAATATATATAATATTAGCAGCCAATAACTACAAAACTTGATTTGCAACACTGCAAATACACGTTTTCTTCAGGCAACTATAGAAGAAATAGAAATATTTAGAAATACTTACTGAAGATCAAGGCGTATACTATATCGGACGATTCAGAATTAATTTCAGGTAGGTTTACAATTAGTTTTTTTTTTTTATATTTTCTTCAAATTTTTAAACAAAGGTTCACCAAAGCAAAACTCTGCATAAATTTTTTTCTGAAAACCCAGTCATATAGTTATGAACCGAATATCTGATATACTGAATTTTGATTTTTGCAAATAAAAACTGTGGCTGACATATTTATTTCTTAAAAACTGAAAAATTTGTATGAGAGGAGCTCGGATACACCACCGATTTTCACTTTTAGCGTAAAATTTAACAAGTCGTAGCTGTTTTGTGTACAGTTTCCAAGCAATTAATGAAATTGGATAACATGTATAGATGAAATGATCTGTAGATTACTTCCGTTATTTCTATGGGGACATCACACACGAGGTGGTAAATCGACCTGTTTTTTTTTTTTTTTTTTTTTTTTAAAAAAAATAACTTATTGCAGTACAAAGGTTGCGTTTTTTTGATATCCTATATAGGATACCGGTATAGAACACCAAAAAAAACGCAAAATTAACTTATGAAATGTTTATTCATTTTGTTTCGTTCTTATTCCTAACCATTATATCATCCAAACAAATCCAAACCATACAAATCCACACAAACATACATCCATACATCCAAACAAATCCATACAATAACGCCAATAATACACAAAACTAACTTTCACCAACTGCAAAAAAATTAACAACTTGTAAAGGGTGTCCCAACAAGAACGCAAGATTTAAATTTGGCGCCATTCGAAGTGTCATTGTTTGACATTTGAACAATTGTTATTGTTTGCTAGTAAAAGGTACGAGGCTAGTAAAAATGGAGCACTACACGAATGAACAACGCATTCTCATTGTGAAATTGTTCTACCAAAATGGTGAAAGTTTTGCGGCTACAGTTTGCAAATTGCGATCAATTTGGGGTCACAATAATGCTGCAAAAGAGTCAACTGTAAATAGATTAATGGATAAATTTGCCAAAACTGGATCTGTTAGTGATGTAAACGCAACAATGAGCCTTCGACCAGGTGGATCGACCGAAAGTGTCGCAGCTGTACGTGATGATGTCGCTCAAACTCCATTCACCTCAATTCGATACCGAGCTCAGCAAATTGGTGTCTCCAAATCCACTATGCAGCGAATTTTGACGAAAGATTTGCATCTTCATGCATACAAGGTTCCATTGACTCAGGAACTGAAGCCAGCTGACCATGGACAGCGAAGGGAGTTCGTTAACTGGGTATTGGAGAGACAACATGAAAATGCTGATTTTGCCGATAAAATAATCTTCAGTGACGAGGCCCATTTCCATCTTAATGGCTTCGTCAATAGGCAGAATTGTCGCATTTGGGGTGAGGAAAATCCTCGAATGATTCATGAGAAGCAAATGCATCTTCAACGTGTCACTGTGTCGTGTGGATTTTGGGCTGGAGGAATCATTGGACCCTTTTTTTATGAAAATGAGGCATGTCAAGCGCAAACAGTCAATGGTGTTCGGTATCGTGAAATGATAACCAGTTTTTTCGTGCCTAGAATTGAAGAAATGAATGTGGAGGGCATGCGATTTCAACAAGACGGCGCCACATGTCATACAGCCAGAGAAACAATTCAATTGCTGCATCAGTCATTTAAATCTTGCGTTCTTGTTGGGACGCCCTTTATTTACGTTATTTGACGTTCTCCTTCTTCTTTAACTTCTTTGTTTATTTTGCGTAGAAGAACTTGATCGCATTGTTATTTTCCATACTTTTCCACTACTTTTTTTATACAACTTATCCCCGTTTAGCTTAGCGTGCAAAATTATCCCCGTTAACGTATACCGGATAGCATTTGTATGGCAAAAAGCGTAACTAAATTTACGAAACTTAACTTATGGACAAAACCGTGACAAAGGTCACTTTAGTATTCAAGTTTTTTTTTAATATTCAAGTATAACTAAATGTAATACAGTATGAGCTGATTTGATCATTCCTATTTAGTATAAGAGAATAACCGGCAGCCACACAAATTTTTCGCCTGCAATGTCAGGATATAATAAAATGGACAACATTTTAGAATACTGCAATTTGCGGCAAGTACATCTATCTTCTATATATATAAAAATGAATATCTGTCTGTCTGTGTACAAAAATAGTTTGTAAGAGAACTCCTCTCACACGGCGTACCCGATCTTCATGAAACTTTCAGGGCTTATTCGTGTCGGCCAGGAGAAGGTTTTTAACTATGTCCGAAGGTCGAAATCGAGGCGAGTGACATGATAAGTCCGTCGGAAAAGTGGAAATTATATGGAATTATATATATAATTCTACTGAAAGGGAGTTGTCAGTGAACTCCTCCTAAACGGCTGGACCGCTTTGCATAAATTTTTGTATATGCGTCTGGGTGGTGCCCGGGATGGTCTAGATTTACAATTCGGTCCAATTGGACAAAGGAGCGTGGTACCTCCCATACAAACAAAAAATTAAAAATCAATTATTTCTGCTCCTGCTTACGGTATTTGAACAAAATTTGGTGCGTAGGTTTGGTGTACATATCTTAAGTGCGACTGTAAATATGGGCGGGAATGGACAATGAGGCGTGGTATCTCCCATACAAACCATAAATTAAATATCCAATATTTCTGCTCCTGTTTACGGTATTTGAACAAAATTTGGTACATCGGTTTGGTGTACATATCTTAAGTGCTGCTGCAAATATGGGCGGGATTGGACAATGGGGAGTGGTACCTGCTATACAAACCACAAATTAAAAAGCAATTATTTCTGCTCCTGCTAAAATTTGAAGGCAAAGCAACGTTTGCCGGGTCGGCTAGTTTGGTATATTTCCATAGGCGTATCAAGGGGGTGCGAAACTTTTTTAGCACCCATAGGGGTTTCAGGTTAAGTGATTTGTATGAATTTAGTCCACACAGAATGAATCAATAAGTGCCGAAAAATGCTGGTAACGTCTAATATTTTCGCTCAGTCCATTCCTGTACTGGACCGATCTGGCTCGCATGTGGTCCCTACGATACATAGTATAGATAATTGGGCATATCAGAAACGCATTGTCCTTATGCATACACTTTGTGCGTTCTTTAGTGGATATGAATATTTTTATGCATTTTGCAATAACCACAAAACTGTGCATAGTCTATGACTATGAGAAATTCTAAAATATCAACCTTCCAACTCAAAATATCAACCTTCCGAATCCATCAAGCTTGGACTACACACACACACACGGCAGGACATATTAAGAATATGTATACTGGATATTTATTAATGGGGTATTTTTAGTCCTAACAAACATAGTACCATGAACATAGGAATGTTTACTAGTTTTTGAGTAATGGAGACTCCAAACTTTAAACAGAACTGTTAATGATAATGCCTAGAGCTGGTACAATATAAGAAAAATTTAAAACTCTACTCAAATCGCTTCGGTCTATTACCGTCAACAAAAATCAAATTAATTTCCGTAAAAAAATTAAATTAAATCTTAAATTTCATTTGTGTACAGTTAATATGAATTAAATAATTATATAATGAAATACATACTATATTTTTTTATTTTTGATTAAATGTTTTATCAAAATATAGCCTTTATGCAATTCTTAAATTAGTACTACCAAAATATGCAGCTTTAATAGTGCTTAAACTCGCGATTTTCTAAAATTTTGTGTTAGTGAGAATTCACTTATAATTAACTGAGTACCAGGGGATATATATTTTTACATCACTAATTCTTAGTCTGTGCTGTGTTGTGTCATTTCTGCTACTGCGAGCTATTTGTTTAATAAAACGTAGGAAAAAAAAATAAAAAATGAAAATGAATAACTACCTCATGCTACTTAACAATTACTAATAGCCCGGCATTTCGAAAAGCAACCCAGCAAGCTGGCTAAAATTCACGCTCCTTTTGCATCAGCTCTTATTGGATGGGCAATATGAGAACTGGACAGACATCTGGTAGCCAAAGACAATTTGGCACATGTAGGCCAATAAAAAGTTGGTCTAAGGGTCACACCAGTCATTATTTTGTTTCCATATAACGAAGCGTTTTCGATTAATCTTTTCGTGATCAAATATCTTTAAAGAAAATTCTCCTATGTAGAAATATCATAATAGACGTCTTTCATATGAAGAAAAAACTTTTTTAAAACAGTCTTTCAAATCAATTAGTATGTGGAAAGTCAATTTTTTATATGAAAGGTGTATTCCAAGACATTTTCGTTCGTAAAATGTATTTTCTAACACATTTTTTAAAACTATTGTCTTCTGTAAAACTTCTCTATCTGAAAAGCGTCTTCAACTCAAGTTCAAGTTAAATAGATGTGAAAACATCAAATTCAAAATTATAAAACTATTACTTTTAATAGCACTTATTTTGAAATATCTTTACATTTTTGCTAATTCTGCTTTTAGACGACAACTATAACATAACGGGTTAGCCATTTTTCGGTTTCAAAAGTAAAGTTAAATAAAAGGCACATAAACGATCCATATTCGTAAATGGGAAACCTTTCACTAAATAAATAACACTTCACCTGACAGATATTTAACAGTCGACAGCCTTGCCAGATCGGTGGCTTTGAAACCATTTAGTGTATAATCCTTTGGGTACTGCAGTCGTGCATGTTATACAATCAATCAAGAAAATACAGTGGTCACAATATTTATTTGTACACCCTTCATAATATTACAAAAGGCATGAATGCATTGATCATAAAATGGTCCTATCAAACGATGCACATTTTCACAGAGCACGAATTTTGATAATAAATTTTAACGATTTGCAATCGTTGCTCGTTTGTACTGTACACTTTTCACTTTGACAGATGACGTTTGGACGCCATTACCAACTAGTGCTGCCAATCTGAAAAACTTAAATCTTAAAAAATCACCCTGAAAGTTGACAGCTTCACAGTGGCGAATGATCGTATCAACCTGAATTTGAATAAAAGTACTGCTTGAAAATAGATATATCTATGAACTGACTAAACAATTTAATTGCAAAATCTTCTCCCGATCAACAAAAATATAATTTTATTAGAAAATAATTCCACCTATCACTTGTACAACGCGAATTCTTAAGAAATGGCGCAAGGGAATGAGTCCGTTTTTATTGGATACAGAAAGGAAATAAAC
>JAHXMU010000208.1:692588-730631 GCA_019455685.1 Philornis downsi
TGTATTGTTCCATTGTAAAAATCTGCTTGGACTGACGCTTCAAACGCAGTATGTCATTAAGCGATCTGACATCTCTGTCAAAAGTTATGGCGTTGCCAGGTGGGTCCGTCGAATATGGGCAACCCTGTACACTTATTATAGATACCATCCATGTTGTCAGTAGCATCACATCTATAAGTTACAACAACTCTGATTTCATTGCAAACCGCTATGCAGGCGTGCAACTATCGTTTAGTACAAGTGCGGTCCCAAAACTATACGACATCGCGTATAGGTGGTGCCAGTTATATGAAAAAAATAAAATAAAATGATCTTGGTGAAAAGTGGCTAATTTATAAAACATAGGTTTTAAGTTTCAAGGCGCCATGTTGTTCATTACTTTCATTTCAGCCATCAAAATTAAACGACCTCATTGAATTTTTAAATATGGAAAAAATTGTCCACTCTTATGCAATTCAATATTTCCATTTGAAGGGCCTCAGTTCAACCAATATTAAAGCCGAGTTAGATTCTACTATGGGGGAGTCTGTTCCTACATTTACGACTATACAATATTGGGTAGCAGAGTTTAAACGAGACCGTACAAGCTGCCAAGGTGTTCACGCCAGACACGGTTAAGAAAATGGTATTGAAATGATTGTCGGCTGAAGATGCGCGAGCTAGCAGAAATTATACGCATTTCAAAAAATGCTGTACATCGTATATTAACCGAAGATTTGAAGATGAGAAAGCTGTGCGCAAAGTGGGTGCTGCGCTTACTTTCAATAAAGCTAGAACAGCGTTGTAAAGATGTTTCTGTAGAATGTTTCACTACAATAAAGCCGAATTTTTGCGACGATTTATAACTATGGATGAGACATGGGTCCACCTCTTCACACCTGAGACAAAGGAATAGTCAATGGCAATAGACTGGAATGGGAGAATCATGTCAAACGAAAGTGAAGACAGTTCCATCTGCAGACAAGGTCATGGCGTCCGTTTTTTTTCTGGTATGCGCATGGAAAACCATCAACGGCAAATATTTTGCTAATTTATTGCAGCGTTTAGGCGATGAAATTATGGAAAAAAACGACCTCATTTGGCGAAATAGAAAGAGTTGTTTCTTCAAGAAAATGCTTAATATCATACACCGACTATTGTGCTGGAGAAAATTAATGAGTTAATGGGCGAATTGCTTTATCATGGACCTTATTCGCCAGATTTAAATCGCTCGGACTATTTTCTATTTCCAAACTTGAAAAAATTGATCGGTGGTAAAAGATTTGCCAACAATGAAGAGGTGGAGTAGAGTGGTGTGCACTCCACTGATGGCTATTTTAAGGAGTTTAATAGTTCTTACCATAAACAGGGTATATAAGCTATTGAATATCGCTGGAAAAAGTATGCCGGAGTAAAAGGAGATAATGTTGAAAAATAAAGAAAATTTTGTCACAACTTTTTTGTGTTTTCTTTGTTAGGTCAGCTAGTTTTGGGGTCGCCCTCGTATCCATGGCATTAGAACGAAAAAAGGATTTGGTAAAATTTTTGTTTTTCGAACTAACTTTGTGCACATTGGAAAATAACAAAATATGTCAATGTCCTAATAAATATTATCAATTTAAAATATTCTAATTAAGGCTTACCATAAAATAAAAAAATTTTACTATATTGAAATAAAGATATTGTGGAAAAGAATTGTGAAGATAAAACTATGTTTGAGCAATCATTTTTATAAGGATTATATCAAAACATGAACCGATATGGCCTGTTTTCAACAATATTCATCCCTAATTTACCCATATTATCATCATATCAACTAAATATAACCTAAATGAAATGAAGATTGTGAATTACAGGTTATAGAACCAATGAAACGAAACTTGACGGGCCCATTTGCATGGGGACTATACCAAACCGTGAACTGATCAAGCGATATATTCAAGTAAGTTAGTCCCTGAAATAACAACTTTATTTGGACCATTTGTGATCCAATTCCCAAAATAAAACTATTCGTTTTTGAAACGGGAAAGCCAAACTTAATTGATCTTTATTTGCATAGAGGCTGTTTTAAAATATGGGGCCCACTTCATTTTTAGTAGGGCTTGTATCCAAATAAATTAATGTTTATGCTAAAATATAGTTAAATTCAATCCAAAACTGTAACTTTTAAAACGAATATATTTGACTTGGTCATCACATTTGTTTGGGTGGCTACATACGGGGTGGCTCACCAATTGTGCTACGATAAGGAATTCAATTAATTTTTTTTCTATTCGATATATTTCAATTATTTTTCTTTTTTTTTTTGGTTTTGAAGATGATAGACCGTAAATGACCTCTATGCTCATCCATGCGAATTCGACAATTGATCAGAAAATTATTCACTGCGGCCTAAAGAATTGAAGTCGTGATCGGCTTAATTATTGTTTTAATGAACTGCTTCCATTCAGTCAAATTCCTTGGTTTCGCTTTGTAAACTTCTTGCTTGACATAACTTCATAAAAAAAGTCTGGTTCATTCAAGTCCGGTGACCTTGGAGGCCAGCGGAAAGTGAGGTTTCTGGATATTAATTTGTTTGTAATTTTGGTTGGAGCTCCGCCATATGTGTGCAGCTGCTCCATCTTGCGGGTACCAAATGATGTTGAAACGGATACGTCTACGGTGCAGTTCTCGGTAAAAAAATCTGCTTCAACATCTTTAAATAACGGTTCCCCATAATTCTGTGTAATTTGTTTCCTTATCTAAAATACTGAATATATGAAATGATTGAAAAATGAGATCTGCGATCCTTCAACGATTGTAGACCAGGGAATTTTCGTGTACTTTTAGAAATAGATGTTTTTGTAACCCAGTTTATGTGTTAAAAAGCAAATTTGCAGAATAACTTTTGAATTCTTTAAATGCTGTAAGCATAAATTATATGAAAGGGATTCCAAATTAAAGAACAACATTCTAAATTACTTCTGGCAAATGAAACGTATATGGATTATAGTGCAATAGAGTCTTATTGCAAAATTTAGTATTTCCTTTAATAAACCTCAGCATAGCACGTTATATACTCAATATTTCATTTCATTTTTATTTCAATATGATTAATATATTTTAATTTTAAGTCAAATATTATGCCCACATCTTTAACTTCAACAATTCCAATAAAAACTAAGTGCCAAATACAGTAATTGTAAAGAATTGAATCACGATTACGGGCATACATATGTTATACAACAGTATTTTTGTACATTTAGTACAAGTTTGTTAATATTACTTCACCCTTTTAAAGCTATTAAGTCCTTCTGAATCAAAATAGAATGATGTACATTTGCAACATCTACACACAACTTTAAATCATCAGCAAAGAGAATTAATATGCACTAGCATATTAGCAAATAAATTTTAAATTCCTGCAAAATGTATTAGAAATTTTTACAATTCAAATATCAAACCTAACCTTCCCATAACTATGGCATATCCTTGTAAAAAATTTCAGGATTCTGATTCAACTGATTCGGCCTAAACATACAAATGAAAAAGCGAACGGACATGTTTATACTAATATAAATATTTACGAAAATCAATAAAATACTCTTACACCGATCACTAACGAGTACTTCTAATTGTTATAGAAAAAATATAAAGGGAAATAGGCACAATTTAAAGGTATGATTTGGCAATATTTTCGAATACATATCTTCTTAATCAGAACTTCCTAACTTCCTAAGGAATCCAGACCTAGGAGGCTAATATAAACGTGTACAGACAAACTCTGCGACAAACCGTGGCACTGTGGTTAGTACATGCTTAGTACATGTTTAGGGAAACATTCTCAAGAATTAAGAAGAATTCATCAAAAATGGATTTAGCACCTAACGGTGCTAATTTCAATGAATATTATCCTCTACTCCATACAACTCCTTTTATTTAACTCGACTCCACTGTCAGCCAAATTAATAACGTTAATCTCGAAATTAGAAGGAGGTCAAAAAGAAGACAGGATCAAGCAAGCGATTTAAGAATACTGGGTCATCTAGTTTCCGGTTTCAAAAGTAAAGGTACAGAAAAAAAAACAAACGTAAGGCTATGATTTCGAGAAACTTTCATTATAAAAATTGGACCTTGCATTTTGGAATAGAATGTCACCTAGGGATTTGTTGCAGCAGTGAATCCATTTGAGATAGTTTTCAACCACTTTTTCGCATATTTCGGGCGGTATCTCGGCGATAACTTGATGAATGGTTTTTAAATCCTTCTGCGTTTGCGGATTATCCTCGTAAACGCGGTCTTTAATGTGGCCCCACAAAAAGAATCGAATCGCATGATCTTGGTACCCGATTGAAGTCACCAAAACGTCAAATGACGCTTTCTGGAAACTTCTAATGCAATAAAGCCGAAATTGGTTGTGTTAAATCACGTTTGAATCACCACATTTGCAGTAAGTTTTAACCATTTTTAAGCGTTCTTCGATTGTTGAACGATCCGTATTTGTAAATGGCAAACCTTTTTGTAAATAAATAACACTTCAGATGTCAGGTATTTAACAGCTGACAGTCTTGTTAGACCGGAGATTTTAGAACCAATAAATGGATGCATTTTTTGATTAACATTTGAATTTGCATTTTTTGATTAACAAAAATTCAGCTACATCTTTATGTGAGTCCGAGGAAAGCAAATACTGTGTGAAATAAATGGCCCATGTAAGTCATGACGTGCTCAGCAGTATTACGCCATCGACGTGTTTAAGCGCTTCATAATATAGCAACTTCCGTAGCTACGACCTGTTGTGTGGAACGTTCTGAACAGAAAAATCTTTGACAGTGAACTCGATGGGCGGCGGAGAAGAGGTCGAGCCAATTTTTGAGACTCTATCAAATTCTTGTGCAACAAATTGGAGGCAAACAAATTAATAATCAATTCGAATAAATCACCATCAATATATTTAATAATAATTCTTACTTTGGGCACACTCAAAAATAAAGAAAATGTACTCGTATGTCCTCTAGGACATACAAACTTTTTCAGTACATACAAATGTCTGTTACATTAACTTTCAATTCACGCCAAATTCACACAATTTGGGAAAAAATTTGGAAGGAGATGCCATTTTAAAAAGCCAACATTGAATTCAAACTTAAGATAGGAAAAAAGTCGAAACCCGTTTTCCAGGAATGGATTACTCATAACAGAAAATACATCTGAATCCATATTATACTATTTGCGGTGAGTAATTAGGTAGCTCTGTGGTTATTAATTGAATACATCTACTTAATATTGCATATTCGTATAAACACCAAATCGAAGCAATCTTCTCCTATTAGTCATTCATTCATTCAACCTACAAGTGTCCTCTTCCCACCATCCCCCTGTGCAATGTGTAAAAGTGTACGAGTATTGATGCCTTTTCTACTTCTATCAAAATAGAACTATTTGATTGAGGCGATAGTAACAATTTATTCATTCATTAAATGCCACTAAATTCATTCATGCAGTCACCACCATCTGAAAGTCTGTCTCTACACATGACAATATTTATTCCACATATTATATACTCGTATACACTTTGAATATGTAGAAAATATAATAGGCATGTAAATACATGTGTAGAAAATATAGTTCATCTATTCCGTTTAGCAACCATTTACGTTCTGTTTTGTTCAAGCTCTTGAAATTAGTCACCAAAGGCGCGTGCTGCCAAATTTTATGCGACCAAAGAATTTTGCTTTCGAAATTTTTGCCAATTTCCATATGTTTAAATTCATTAATGAGTGCCATAAAAATTATGACATTTGATATTAATAATTAGCTCTTATAATAGAATTTAAAGATGTGTCAAAGCATTAGTATTGCACCAATATGAGAGGATTCTCAAATATAATTCGATGAGTGATCAGCAGTCATAGAGCTTTTTTAGCCTTCAGACATTTTGCAATAATTTAAAATCAAAAATAGTAGCTTTATTTAACATATGAATATATCATATAGAAATAAAAGACAAATGCAGTTTACGAATCAGTTACAGAAACAAATTTTAATTTGTGAAAATCTGCCAAAAGGCCTGAGTCGATATAACCCGTTTACAGTATCCGGCTACGATCTGGCAAAAGTTTTAAGAAGTTTCATAAAGATTTACAGCATTTATCATGTTTGTCAGGCAAACAGGCGGACTTAAAAATCCTTGTGGTTAATAAACACTTGGTAGTTTAGACGTTCCCATTTGTGCGTTACATATTTGTGTATATAATAGCACGAGGGCGGTCCCAAAACTAGCCAACCTGACGTATAGATATGCCAACAGTTTGAAAAAAATTATTTCCGTAAACAGTGGTAACTTTATAAAACATATGTTTTAAGTTTCAATGTGCCATGTCGTTTAGTATTTCTACTTGAGCCATCAAAAGTAAATGATCTTAGTGAATTTGTAAACATAGACAAAATTGGCCAGCGTTATGTAATTCAATATTTCCATTTGAAAGGTCTCCGGCCAACCAATATTAAAGACGAGCTGGATTCTACTCTGTTGGAGTCTGGTCTTTCGTTTACGACTGTAAAATATTAGGTAGCAGAGTTTAACCGAGACCGTACGAGCTGCCAAGACGAACACCGTTGTGTCCGCGCCAGACACGGTTAAGAGAATCCACAAAATGGTATTGGATGGTCATCAGCTGAATGTGTGTGAGGTAGCTAAAATGGGGCATTTCAAAAAGTACTATACATCATATATTGACCGAAGATTTGGAGATCACCTTAGGATTTGTTGCAGCAGTGAATCCATTTGAGGTAGTTTTTAAGCACTTTTTCGATAACTTGATGAATGCTGGGTTTTAAATGCTTCAACGTTTGGAGATTATCCTCGTAAATACGGGCTTTCACGTGGCCCCTCAAAAAGAGTCAAATCGCATGATCTTAGTAGCCGCTTAGAGTCACCATAACATGAAATTACGCTTTCTGAAAACTTCACATGCAATAAGAAAAAAACAGCGCCGTGAAGATGTTTCAGTAGAGTGGATGGATGAGACATGGGTCCACCACTTGATACCTGAGGCAAAGGAATAGTCACGGCGGTGGACTAGAATGTGGAAATCGTGTCCAAAGAAGGCATAGACAGTTCCCTAGGTCCGAGATCATAGCGTCTATGCGCTATAGAGCTAAAAGGGGATTATGTTGAATAATGAAGAAAATGTTTCCCAACTTTTTGTGTGTCCGCTAGTTTCGGGACTACCTTCGTATGTATCTTCATTCCTTCGGACAAATTACAACAAATCTTATGTGGTCTTAATATTTTTGGGTCGTACTTCTGTAGAAAACTAAAAATCGCTAAAGCTCCAAATTTAACGAATTTTTGCTACAAGTTGCACTGCCGATGAATATGTGACTATAAAAAATCAACTATATTCAGAAATTAACCAGACTGCGAAATTTTAAACAACAATCTTCAAAGAAAAGACAACACCCATTCCAGCAATGTAAACCTACACCAGGCTATGAGTTAATAAATAAATGCGATCTTAAATCCACAAAAATTTGATCAACAATTTAAGCTATAGAATATAATTCTTAAGATGTTCCGCTTGCCGATAGAATTACATATAAACGAAAAATATTGAAGAAGATATATGCCCCGGAATCTAGGATATGCAACTGCAATGTCCAGACTCTTTACAAAGAAAGTGCGTCCCTTAAATCGGGGAATGCCTTGTATTTAGTAAATTCATTTCAATGTTCAATGAACATAATCCTTGCAATTTAGCCATAATTAATTCCAATAAACATAATTTTCCATTTTACGTCACCACTTATAGAACATTCTTGTCATTCCAATAGCTTTTATTGTAAGATCTGTAAGATCTTTGGATTTGTCAAAGTTTGTGCATACGGTGAGGAATTCTGTCATCGCGTTGATCCTACTATTAATTCTAAGCCTTTTTGTTATGTTGTATATTCACTTATGATTTCAATACTTTTATGTATGCGGCAGCTTTATAATTAGCAACAATATAATTTCATAAGTTTAATCTTTACACAGAATAACACCTAAAATTAACCTATGACGCTGTCTAATAAATTTGTAGGAGAGAAAATTTATACTCGTAAACAATAATGAGGCAGATATTAATAAGCAACCGCGACATTTATGAAAACAAAATACAATAGGAAAAGTAACTTGAAAATTATATGTCTTATTTTCAACATTTTCCTAAATGAGCAATTGTTTGAATTCTTGGATATCAGTGAGGCGAAAGATAACTGCAGAGGCGGCGTTTTATTACGAAAAAAATGAACAAAAAATGTAGTTCTGTATTATTTGTCAAGCAGTTGTTTTTCAAGGTATATCGAATGTATAGCATGATGAGTCACAGACATGCGGTAGGTATTAATCATTTGTCTTGGAATATGATCTAAGGTTTTGATAAATATTCGGTCAGGCAACATGTTGTATCTAATAAAAACTATTTTTAATTTGAGAACAATTAATGAGATTTTTATCAACATTTTCCATATATATATATGTATAACAACGTATATTATAGAAAAAAACGACTTAAATGCCAAAAAAAATAAGAAAAGCTCCAAATTTCAGCTTCAACATCGCGTCTTTAAGATCTTTATTTCTCCTATCATGGACATTACCTACTTTGCCTGTTTCAAAAATTAAATTGATATATGTCATTGAGGACAATAATTAGCACTTTCTAGATTTCCAAGGATATTTTACCTTGTTACGTACTCTGGCTACAAAAGGACGTACAAATATCCCCACTACATACAAAAATATTATTATTATTGCATTCCATTAAATGTCAAAATCGAAAGGAAAACATCATTATTCTAATTTGTTTACACATAAAAAGAAAATATGTATGTATTTTATTTTTCCAATTTTGGACGCAACGATTAACTCGAGATTCTTGTGCAAAACGACCCAAAACCGCTGCAGCAACGAAAGCGCATATTTTATTACTGTCGCGTTGTTCTGTGTAAACGCTTTCATCAGAAACATTGTGGACAATTTTTTTTACAGTTACCGAAATTGGGTATCGTTCCGCTGGTGTAAATAAATTTAAATAGGGCAATGCGTTGAAAAAAACCATTTTGAATAGCCCGAATTTTTACACAAATTTTTTAATGCAACCAACTTTGCGACGTCACTAAAACTAAACCGATATGAATTTAGACCAAAGGTTCGTGGTTTTCCTATTTACGGCAATCACAAAATCATAAATTTTAACATTACTAGAATAAGTATCGGGGTACGTTCAAAAAATATCACCAATTATGGCCCCCTGCGACTTTTTCCTCTCCCCAAGATTGTAGAGACCCATGAAAGGACGGCGTTTTGCGACGATTGAGGAGATAAAATCCGAATCGCTTAGAGAGCCCAAGGACATACCAAAAAGTGCATATCAGAATTGCTTCGAGAATTGGAAAAAACGCTGGCACAAGTGTATTATATCTGAGGGGGACTACTTTGAAGAAGATAAAACAGAAATTGATGAATAAATAAATATATTTTGAGAAAAATTAAAATTCACCTTATTTTTTGAACACACCTCGTAATAGGTACCTGGAATAGGTAACGAATTATCCCATAACCATATCGTGCCCAACTTTGAAGAAAGATGAGTAGAAGTATGCAACTAATTATATCGTTCTGTTTAGTGCGAAACCATCAACTTTGCGACGTCACCAGAACTAAACTGCTACGAATTCAGACCAAAGATTATTGTTTTTCCTATTTGCTGCAATCACAAATGCACCAAATATTAACGATACTAAAATAAGTATATTTTATGTTAAATCCTGTCTTTCTCATATCCTTTATTGCCTGGAAATAGGCAAAGAATTACCTCATAACCATATCATGCCCCATTTTGGAGAAAGATTGAGTAGAAATATGAAACCAATGATGTCACCGTTGCAAAGCGGGACAAACATCAAATATAAAAGAACAAACGATGATGCATCTTCAAAATGGAATAGGATAAAAGTCTCAACTTTTGCAGATGTAGCAAATATAATGGGGAGCATCTCGAATGTAGCAACTAAAGAATCGAAGGCCGCCTAAATTATCCCAAATTTTGCGTACGATTATCTTACTAGTAAGTAATTTGGAGTCAAATATATTCTATAGTATTATATATAAGTTATTACATATTATATTAAGTTATTGTTTTTGTTTTATAATTAATTTTATTATTAATTATTATTAAGCATAATTAAACGAGATGGCTTCCAAATTAGCTTAAATGTTACACAGGAAACATTGATTTTGCTAAAATCCCTAATTTGTATGAAGTTCACTATATTTGAAATATGAGCCAAGGAATACTCGTACGACTATATGGATTAAATCCATTATTTGAATGGGACTGGCTTGTTCATTCAGCCATATTTAGGTTCACATTTTACCAACCATCATAAGACAGCTCAGTGGAACAAAATGTGAATCATTACCTACCTACAATCTACTAATTAAAAAGTAGAATGAAAAAGTTGAATTTTAATAATTGGATCAATTTGTAGAATCAGAATGTGCGGGCCAATTATGCAAGTTTCGAGACATTTCACCAAGATTTACGTCAGTTATCGCTTCTGCTACTTAACTAGTCGTGCTATCTGGCGGAGGGCGATACCAAAACTAGCCGACCTAGCAAAGAAGGCACAAACAAATTGGGAAAATTTCTCTATATTTTTTTAACATAATCTCCTCTTCTTAGGTCGATACACTTTGTCCAGTTTCTTCCTTTTCAACACCTTCTATATCCTGTTTATAGTAAAAACTATCAAACTCCTTAAAATAGACATTCGCCTGCTCATTTTTGGCAAATCTTTTACCACCGAGCCATTTTTTTCGAATTCGGAAATAGCAAATAGTCCGAGGGAGCCAAATCTGGCAAATAAGGTGCGTAATGAAGCAATTCGAATTTTGGTTCATTAATTTTGGCCATCGCAACAGTGGATGTGTAAACTGGAGTGTTATCTTGCTGAAACAACACTTTGTTTTTCGCCAAATGTGGCCTTTTTCCATAATTTCATCACCTAAACGCTGCAATAAATTAACATAATATTCAGCATTGATGGTTTTTCGGTTCTGCAAATAATCAATAAAAATAACCCCATACCCATCCCAGAAGATAGATGCCATGACCTTGTCTGCATATGAAACTGTTTTCGCCTTTGTCTTAGATGTGAAGTGGTGGACTCATGTATCATCCATAGTTATAAATCGACGCAAAAATTCGGCTGTATTGTAGTGAAACATTCCACAGAAACATCTTCACAACGCTGTTCTAGTTCTATTGAAAGTAAGCGCGGCACCCACTTGCGCACAGCTTTATCATCTTCAAATCTTCGGTCAATATACGATGTATAACGTTTTTTGAAATGCCTATCATTTCAGCTAGCTCGCACACCTACACCTGACGATCATCCAATACCATCTTGTGGATTTTTTTAACCGTGTCTGGCGTGGACACCTCAAACTACGGTGTTCGTCTTGCCAGCTCGTACGGTTTCGTTTAAACTCTGCTACCCAATATTTTACAGTCGTAAACGAAGGACCAGACTCCAATAGAATAGTTTCAACTCTGCTACCCAATATTTTAGAGTCGTAAACGTAAGACCAGACTCCAACAGATTAGAATTCAGCTCGGCTTTAATATTGGTTAGACTACGACCTTTCATATGGAAATATTGAATTACATAATGGTGACCAATTTTTCCCATGTTTACAAATTCAGATCGTTTACTTTTGATGGCTCAAATATAAATAATAAACAAGGTGGCACCTTGAAAGTTGAAACATATCTTTTATAAAGTTGCCACCTTTCACCAAAAAATTAATTTTTTTTTTCAAACAACTGGCATCATCCATGCGTCAGGTCGGCCAGTTTTGGGACCGCCCTTGTAGCTTAATCGATATAAAATGTTAAGCAACACATTTGGTCAAAAGGCAGTTGATGCATGAAAAACTTCAAATCGGTTATTACGTTTTTAGTTTACTCCTTTACATGATAGTTAAAGAAGAATTTTTCGTGATCACTGAAGAAAAAATGTTTCTGATACGGCGGCTTAAATCTTGGCACCCTAATTAGACGGGTTTCGCCATTGGTGAGATGCTGTTTGCTTTGAATTTTCTAATCATCAGTTTTGTCACACATTATGTGAAGTTTCAGGTGCTCTTTATTTCCTACAATCATATACGAGTAAAATTTACCAAGATTTTAAAAATGTTTTCAGATAACAATAAAAATTTTACTATTGTTTGCTTCAGTCTAAAATTAGTTTGTCATTTTATTATGTATCAATATTTATTTGACTGAATGTGATGTTTTAACACTTTTCGTCCAACTTAATTTCCTTTTTTTTAAATAATACCCTATTTCCCATTTTTGTGTTGAAATAAAATTTAAGCTTTTTTTCAAAACTCTTTGTAATTGTTCTGGATCTGGATAGAAAAATAAAAGAGAAAGATGTTGCGCTTTTAAATACTTGTTTTCGTCCCTATGTAGATAGTTATTATATTATGTCATGTTTTGACACTTCTTGACATCTTATTTCTATATCTGCGTTCTCCATAGGAAAATAAAATGTGAACGATTTTAGCGCCTAAACAAAAAAAAAAACAAATTCTTCATTCATTGTAGCTGCCTGCAATAATCATGATTTGATTGCCGATGGTAGGCAGATGATGATGATGTCACTGTTCAGGATGAAGTTGTCTATTAAATCAAACCAGAAAAATAGAATCTGCACACGACATTCCGTCACTTGGCACCACGCCTGCAGGTATTGAGAATGTGTGTCGTGCTTCATACCTCTTCTCTTGTCTCATGTACGACAATCACATTTGCCTTTTTATTGACAATCAATGAAATAAAAGTGAAATTTATTTATAATGATGATCGATGGGACTTGTTAAACAAACCAAATTTTTGTCTTTTATTGTCATTTCAATGAATTAACACATGTGTATACATTTATTGTACAATAAAATTTAAGAAATTTATATAAATTTCTATAACTATCACATTAATTGAACCTGCAATGTCAATAGGGACATTTTTTGTTTTATTGGGGACTGCGAATTGTTATTCTAGACAATTGACATTATTGATATTTGAATGAATTACAGCGAATTGATGTGAAATTAAATATTAAAGGGGCAACCATAAGCTACAATTTGTTTGCACTCTTTAAGCCTCCTATACTGGTTCATAAAGGGTTTTCTGTGCTGAACATGCACACAGGAAAGATTTCATGGTCCTTTCAAGAATTAAAACGCATTTAAACAAACAATTTTTTAACATTAATCAATTGACATTCTTGAATTAGAAGGTCGTGTTTTATATTCAAATGCTTTCTCGATAAAATCTCGGTTGGTGAGAGGAGTCATTCCAATCAACCGCAACAACAACACATAGCATAAGTGCCGCATTTTGACCCTGATGACTGGATCTCTTTTGTTTCTTTCAAACGAATTGGAACAGGCAACAAATAATCAACAATAATCAAACAAATCATACACATAAAACTTCTCAAAAATCTGATAGCAAACATTGGGCCAGTTATTTGGAAAAAAAGACGCTGAGCACGATGGGATAATATAAAAACAAAAGCGCGTGAGCAGAAATGTACTCAATCTATAGTTTTGAGTCTGAAACATTTCAGCTCACACAAAGTGCACAGTGGTGGTCAATCAAATTAGACTGCATAGGACATTTAAACTCTTTAATCAGCAGACAAAAACAATATCTTAAAAAAAAAATAACAGCACTTGTCCCGTCCTTTTTATTTACAATTTAGGCAGGAGGAGCTAAGATTAAAAGATCTTAAATTTTTAGCCATGGCGATGATTCATAGAATATTAAATTTGATAATTTTCAAAACTAGTAAACTTTGAAAACATTAAAAAATTTGCATAGTTTTTATTATGTTGAAAAGAGGTGAATAAAATAAATAAAAAAAAAAGAGGTGAATAAAATAATAAAAAAAATAAATTAATATGTATGTTGCTTTATGAAAAGTTACAAATTAAATATCTGGTTTTCAACATTGTATTTTCAATTTTTTTCCGCCAACAATAAGTACTTGTTTAACCATTTAAGGCGCAATTAAGTGTTAAAGTCAATTAAACAAAAAAAAACGATTTTTTTAATTCAATAAAAATTCTTGACGTGATAAGATTTCAAATCGTTGTCTTGAAAACATTCCTAAAAATTGACATAATGTTGATAAAAATAACCAATTTTTTCGTCCTTATGCAAGTAACTCTGTGATACTTTAATAATTGATTGATTGATTGATGATTGATTGATTGATGAACGCTAAAACTTTAATATTAATTGAACAAAATGCTTCGACCTTGGAAAAAAGAGTGAAGTAAAAGTCTATAACTTGTATCTGTAACTTTTGCTTGTAATACTCTCGGCAAATTAGGATCAAGCAAAAGCAAGGCAAGCAAAAAATATAGCTAGACCGATAGATTTTGTGAAGAAAATCTCTAGTTTTGATATGAAAATTTATTAAGTATCTAAAATACACCTACAAATTATGTTTTATCATAAGTTTACCATTTTAAAATATTCTTAGCGCAATTTTATACTTGTAAACTGTTTCCACAAATATTATATTATATTATTATTGTTATTTAGATCAAAAATTAAATTAAATTAATTTTTAATTTTTTTTTTAAATTCTTTAATAAAGCACGATTTTTAAACTTAATAGCCGATTTCAATAACAAAAGTAAATATGCTTAATTCCACTTAATAAGGTGTAATATATAAGTCCATATTTTATGAAAACTAAAATCAGGCGCACAAACACCAAATCTCCGACATGAAATATTTAATTTAATTTAATTTAATTTTTTTTTTTTTTTTTTTTTTTTTTTTGCTAATACAATGACCTATATTACTATTATAGTGGACAAAACTAAGAACAGTTGATGACTCTGATCCGAAACCATACGCCATGTAATTTCAGTAATTTAATTTTGGAGTAACCGGTTTAACTGTTTTTTCCAGTTGCGGTTTTAATTTGTGTTAAAAAACATTTCGAATCCAGAAAATTAATCGGAAATTCATTCTGACTTGATCGGCATAACAAATGTGATGGATGTTCCTCTTTATTTCATTTTGAATTTGTTTTTAGAAAGTGTTCATGTTCTTTGCGACCTCTGATAGTGCAAAAATATAGCCCCCTAATATAGGGTGATTTTTAAGATTTAAGTTTTTCAGGTTGACAGCATTGGTACGTAATGGCGTATAAACGTCATCTGCCAAAATGAAAAGTGTACAGTATACTCTGCTATTTCATCATGGAAAGACTAACAAACGAGCAACGATTGCAAATCGTTGAAATATATTATCAAAATTCGTGCTCTGTGACAAATGTGCATCGTTTGATACAACCATTTTATGGTCGTCATAATCGACCTGTTGAAACAATAATTCGTGCTGTTATCTCCAAATTTCGCACCAAATTTCCTTCGTTGGACATAAAAACATCGACTCGCATGCGTAGAGTGCATACCGAAGAAAATATTGCAGCCGTAGCGACCAGTGTTAATGACGATCGTGAAATGTCAATTCGTCGCCGTTCTCAACGATTGGGCATGTGTTACTCAACCACAAGGAATTTTTTTTGCCCCAATTTTCTGAGTTAAACTTGGTTGACATGTGGTTTCCACAGAACGGTGGAACATGCCACACTGCTCGTGAAGCAATGGATATGTTGAGGGATGAATTTGGTGAGCAGCGTATCTCTCGATTTGGCCCTGTGAGTTGGCCCCCAAGATCTTGCGATTTAACGACTCTTGATTATTTCTTGTGGGGTTATGTCAAGTCGTTAGTCTATGTGGACAAGCCGAACACTATTGAAGCCTTACAGGATAACATATCACGCATTATTCGTGGAACACAGGCCGAAATGCTCGAAAAAGTGACGAAAAATTGGACCTTCTGAATGGACATTTTGTGAAGGAGCCACCGACAACATTTACATGAAATTGTCTTTAAAAATTTAAATGGCAAAGACCAATTTATCGATTCCAATAAAAAACTTTAATATATGATGCAAATTTAAGTGTTTTATTCGATTTAAAAAAAAACCTACCATTAAAAATCACCCTATAAATCGGGTTGTTAAATTATTGCCGCAAAAATACACAGTTTTTCCCCCTTTTTTGTTTTGATCAAATATCTTGAATGTATTTAAATATTGCATAAAAATTATAAAAAAAAATATGGGTATGTCCTTCGTATTAAAAATATTTTAATTTTCCAAAGGTTATTTTCACAAAGTTCACTTCAAGATCTCTTCTTGTAGGAAAATGACCATCCAACACAATATTTATGTATAAAATGTGTCTTTTCGTTTGTGTCGCTATCCTTTGTCTGAAAACCCAACTTATATGTTAATTTCTGGATAATGAGTTACCCTCTAAAAGGGTTTTGTGTTCTTTCGTAACAAAGTTTCGTTACATGGCTCTATTTCCATTAATAAAAAAGATGATGTGAAAATGTAATATGAATTGAAAGTTAATTAAGATTTGTATGATTATGTGAATGCTTTAGACTTAAAACATTGAATATGAATATTAAATGCCGAGTGCTACATTCATGTGTATACACTGAAGGAAAATATAGGGTTATCGATTTAGCGGTTTCAAAACCGCTGTTCTGGCAAGGTTGTCAGCTGTTAAAACCTGATTTTTATTTAGTGAAAGGTACGCCATTTATGAACATGTATCGTTTATGGTTTTCAATTGAACACAATTTTCTTCAGCGATGAACCCCACTTCTCATTCGGTAGCTACGCCAACAATTGTCGTATACGGGGCTCGGAGAACCCACAAGTGATTGTAGAAAAAACATTACTTCCAGAAAAAGTGACTGTTTATTGCGCATTACCGTCTGGAGGTGTCATTAGACTGAATTTTTTCAAATATGACACTGGAGAAACCACAAAAGGATCCACTGCTGCAACCAATACAGGGACGGTAATTCAAATGATATTTTATACATAATGGAAAGATCCAAGCATTATAATGAAATAAAAGTTTCATCGAAATCAATGTTTGAATTAACTTTAATTTTGAAACCGAAAAATTGATAACCCTGTGTTTATAAAATTAAAAAAATGTCCAAAAAAATCAAAATTTCGAAAAACAAATTAGAAATTGGTACTTTCGCAAAGATGTTTAATACTTTTGTAAGGAATCGTTTATAATTAAAATAGTAAAGCGAAACACGATTTTAAAAGGTCTGATACATTAGTTTTTAAAACAAATGTTGTTGGAAACGTTTCGAAAAAGGCAAAGTAAATATAAATTTGACATAAATTTAGTGATGTACTTCTACAACGCATATTGCTACAAAACATTCCAGCAATCTGGAATTTGAGGTCTTTTTTCGAATGATAGAATAAATGGAGATTGTGGCAAATGAAAAATTCTACGAAAACGTATTGAAGAAAATTTCACTGGAAATTCTCAAAGATGAGAACTCGTTGGGGTTATTCAAAAAATTGAAAAAGTGTTCAAATTACAAAAAAAAACATTCGTTGTTTGATAAAAAAAAACAACAAATGCATTTTATATCCTAAAAAATCCTAAACTTTTATATGACAAATATTTTTGTGGAACTCTAAATTAAGCTCATTTAACGTTTCTAATTTATACGTATTAATTGAAGTAATCTTCGGACTCTAATCGAAAATCTGAAAGCGTCTATTAGAATTTATAAACATCCAGAAATTAATATATTTATTTCTAATATAGAAATTCTCAGTAATGTTGTAACCATAGACACAATTTATAATTGTATGGAATATCTAGAAATATTAGCGAAATAAAGGACAAAATTCTCCACATTTCTAAACTCCAATCAAAATATTTGAATTGTGATCGATGTTGTTCCATTACTTTTTACAATTTCATAAGGTATCCTGAGTTCTGTGGAAATTTACTGAACACTAAACCACAATGGGAAAAAGAAACCTCTCCATAGATCTTTAGTTTTATAAAATACTAGCCGACCCGGCAAACGTTGCTTTGCCTTCAAATTTTAGCAGGAGCAGAAATAATTGCTTTTTAATTTGTGGTTTGTATAGGAGGTACCACTCCCCATTGTCCAATCCCGCCCATATTTGCAGCAGCACTTAAGATATGTACACCAAACCGATGTACCAAATTTGGTTCAAATACCGTAAACAGGAGCAGAAATTTGGATATTTAATTTATGGTTTGCATGGGAGGTACCACGCCCCATTGTCCAATCCCGCCCATATTTGCAGTAGCACTTAAGATATGTACACCAAACCTACGCACCAAATTTTGTTCTAATACCGTAAGCAGGAGCAGAAATAATTGATTTTTAAATTTTTGTTTGTATGGGAGGTACCACGCCCCTTTGTCCAATTGGACCGAATTGTAAATCTAAACCATTCCGGGCACCATCCAGACGCATATACAAAAATTTATGCAAAGCGGTTTAGCCGTTTAGGAGGAGTTCACTGACAACGCCCGTACAGTAGAATTATATATATAAAGATTGAAATGTTCAAGCACACATACATTTTTAATTTGAGTAAAATCGGAGGGAAAAAATTTATTTTCGAAACGCCGCCTACTGGACTTAAACATATACAAAACGTTAAAATGATGAAACATACATACATTTTTAATTTGAGTAAAATCGGACCATAAAGATAAATTTTCGAAATAAGTCCACCTCAGCGCCACCTACCGGGTTCATTTATACACAAACAAATTTCTCATGATCAAAGAAACACACATTCTGAATTTCAGTTAAATTGGTTCATTGATATAAATTTTTGAAATAAGTCTACCCCAGCGCCACCTACCGGCCCCAAACTTCATTAAAACCTAATCGGGCACCAACCGACCCTATGGTGTGAATATGGCTGCTGTAGCTGTAATCGTTAAGATCTGATGGTCGGACAAACATATGCACGAACGTTTTTATATATTAAGATTTAAGATTTATTATTTATAGTTACAAGAAACTTGCAATATAAATTCCCAAGATATTTGATAGTTTTTGAAATTTTCCAAAATTACAAAATTTATAAACGTCAAAAACGTTATTTCGGAAAAATTTCAGATTTCTATACAAATTTGTAGGTGTTAAAATCCTTTTTCTGTATATTTTATCGATATTCCTAGACGGCAATAGGGGCAATACGAAATGCAAAATGCGAAAGATACCATATTTTATAGCTAAGAAATATATCTACACCTCCTGAAACAGTAACTGAATTAAAAGGATTGTATCATCTTATTTCTGAAATCACCGTCAACAAAAGGCAGCTAAAACAATCGCAAAATGCCTCAATGGCAAAATGCTATCTGCAAAAATAGCAAATGGCTAAAATTTGTTTATTCATAACAAACTATGCTCATTAGTTCGGCGATTTGTTATCATGGATTCAATTTTATTTCAGAGAAAAGCTGTTCAAGATTTCTAAAACAGCCAATAAATGAGATTTATCTTAATCGTTAAAAATATTCATTGTTTATTAATTTTCTGGAATCAAAAAATACAAACTATATTCCGTAATTGTAATCAAGAGTATTAAAAAATTCAAATTCCACTGAATTTGCTAACATAATACATATTTTAAAAACAGAAGTGATTTTTAAAACCAATTTTTTTTCTCCAAAATTCTAAAAACGATTTTAATAAAATGTTAGAAAAACAGTTATTATGAAAGCTGTTAAAAAATGTCGTCACCTTTTGATAAATATTGCAAAAAAAAAATTATAATAATAATAATAAATAAATTAACGAATGCCGCTTTTTATAAAATCTAGAAGTTATTCTAAGAACAGATATTAGTTGGGGTTAGAAATGTGGAAATAAAATTTGCATAAGATAACATAAAATTGTAAAATGATAAATAAAATTGCGAATAAATTTAAGCAAATTAATTTTTAAAAGCATTTCATAATAAATCAAAATTTATGTTTTACTTTGATGAACTCTTGTATATAAAAAGAAGCAATTTTTCTTAAAAATTATGCTAAACCAAAAAACAATGTGCCAAAAAAAAAACTTCAAAAATGTTAAGGTTTGTTTATTCATCAAGGAGAGAGGACACTTTAACGTAAAAATCTGACATGCTTTACTGAATGCTGGCTGAGCTAAATTCAAATTTGAATTTAGAAATATCGAAATTGAATATTTGGATCTGTCTTGACAATGACTGATTATTTGATTACCAACATTTGTGCTGGCGTCGAAAGAGACGTTTTTCATTTTTATGAGCTCCTAAGGCGTTTCCTTAATCTTTCATTTTGGTTTTCGGTTTTAAGAGCTATTTTCAGTAAAATAACCTTTTAATTTATGTAATACTGTTTCAAAGGATTAACTTCATACCTAGCCTGAATGGGCAAAAAGAAAATATGCAGTAAAAATATCGTTAAAGAAATTGTTTTTAAATCTACAAAGCTAAAAGTAAACACTTAATTAGGAAATAATACCAATTTAATTTCAAAATTATTTCCTTAAACAAAGCAAAATAAGAGTAAAAACGAAACGGGATAATTGCAAACACTATGAAAATAAATAATAAATAATGTTTTTATTTTTTTTTTCTTATGAAGAATACACTTACCTTTTTTACAGTAACAAATCGATTATCATTCACCACCATCCACAGAGCTAACCACACAATAGCAACACTTAATTGTTATTATTCTCCCTCTCTCTCTCTCTCTTTTTCTTGCATCATAATATTTGCAACAACATTTCTACTCTTTTTTTTATCACGGTTATTCTACATATATTTGCGCTCTCAATTTTTGTAATTTTCTTCACACTCACACGAACTAATGCTGCCAATTCTTTGTTTACATTATACATCCCACCAAGATCTTCCACGTTTCTCTTCACAATGACTTTCATGGTAATTTTGCAAAAACTTCACACTTGATTTTCTTAACTTTAATGATTGCACCCCGGTTAAAATTTGGCATATTCTAATTGCACAATTGATAAACGTTATTGTGATGGAAAAATTACTGCAATTTAATAACTTCTGATAAGTGTTTTCGCCTTTTAAAGGGCAACCGTTTGCAAGTTAGACCGAACGCAGTAAAATGAAAACACGAACTGAAGTGCTAGGGAATGATGCAGAGTTACCAGAAGTCGGCAAAAACAAATTTGCTAAAGGGCTGTTTACTTTCTTAATGCAACATTTTTGACAGTACCCGTTGCAATTCGTTGCGCGCCACAAAACTTTTGATAAAAATTGCAAAATTTTTAAATCAGTATTCCTTTTGAGAAAAATCTAATGGTGTTCTTAATCTTGGTAAAAAAAATTATATTTTTTCTGCCCTTTGTCCCGACTATACACTTTTTAGTACGTTTGTGAAAAAAGCAAAAACCAAATGTGCATTATTTCATTCGTTCCTGAAAAGGTGCAACCCTGAGAGAAGGTTTTGTTTTCTTTTCTGAAACTGTAGACCTAGTACAGAGTAAAGATACTGCTCTCAATTATCAGAAAATAGAGCCAAAATGGATGCACAGTGAGGAAGATGTTCTACAAATGTTTCGGCATCGAATTACAATGGAGGTTGCTGAAGGCGAAAATGCTCAGTATTTCATACGTAAATACTTTCTATTTCATATATTTTTCCCATTTTTGACTCGTTATCAAGATAACCAAATTTTAACTTATAATTTTCCATAACTATATTTCTTACATCTCCGTTTTCCAAATAGGTATCACTTCGGAAAATACTATAAATGAGTTAATATATTTTACAAACAAAACACAGGAGAGATTATTTCAGATGTTCGTGTGTACATCATTTACCAGTGTTAACGACTTTTTTAGAAATCCAATTTCGAGTCAATTTAAGAATATCTTCTTAAGAAATCTACTTTTCGTGTATTCGACCAATACAAAAACAATTTAAATCGACGTTTTTCTGTTTTCTATATGTATATAGAAGAATGTTAAATGGAAAACTGAATTTTTATTATTAAATATTAAATAAATATTAAATATTATTATTATTAAATATTAATTAAATATTATATTAAATATTAAATATTAAAAATTTGCCAATACTTCTAAATAAATTTTGGAAACATAAGTTCAACTAAATGAACTGACAAACACAAACCACTGATCATTCCACACAGCTTTATTTTCGCAAAAAAAAAAAAAAATCAAGATAAATAAATCCAATTCAATAAACCAAATTTGCATCAGTGTTTACAAAGTTCCAAGTTCAATGGTCCAAAATCTGCATCGTACAGAAGGCTGAACAAACATTTTTTCAAAATTGCCATTTGATGTTGATGTTACTTATCTGAGTTACAAAATCAAACCCAATGCAAGGAACCTTTGTGGGAGGGCATAGAATGGAAAACATATTTTCAAAATTAAGACATTTTCTAATCAAGTTACTTTTTTCATATTAACCGATAATCTTTTAAATTTGGCAAAGTTTCTTTTAATTTTGTGAACTTTCTATTAATAATATTTCTCATTTTCAGATTCCTTTTCATATTGTAAAGAAACTTCTCAAAACCAGGCGCATATTGTAGAACTACAGCTTTAAAGAAACTTAGTCATTAAATTTTAAATGATGAACAAATTTTGTGGATTCAATTTTTGCATACATCTTTCTGTATGAAACTGAAATTATGGACTTCACACAATGACCAGCAACATTCTATATCTATGTCTGGCATTCATGTTCGCTCGAAAAAATATTTGTCCGAAGCCAATAAATTTATTGCACCTGCGTTGTTAGAATCGATTTCTGATTTCATGAGTTACGAATATAAATTTTATCAGAATTTAGAACGGCTCTGTATGCATTTCTACAATTTTTCTAAAATTGGATAAACCGAAGATTAGAAACCGATTACAATTACAATACAATCTGTTAATCAATATTTAGTGATTAATGTGTATTTCAATTAATTGATTAAGCTAAAGTTCTAATTATTCACAGCTCTGATTAATTAAATAATTTAAATTTTGATTAATCAAGTTTGAATCAAATTTTTCAACATTCAGATATTTTGCATACGGCAACAATAAGAAGAGTATATACTAGGAATATAATTTGCCAATAAAAAAAGGGGAGTATTAGAACTGACTTGAGTAAATCAAATAAATTCTCTAATAGCTCAGTCGACTTAAAGTTTACTCTAAAGCACTTAATCTCATTACAATTGAGAACTTTACATGTAAAAGTCTCTATTGCAGTGGAGATGATAAAGTTAGGATTTATGTCGTAGAATTTGCAAACGTGGGTTCTGGGCATAAACACTTATCTATTATACGCCGCCCGTAGAAAATAAATTCAAACGCTTCGATCTCATATGCTTCTCCTCCAATCCATCACACCAAGATTCGATAGTACTTGAAAAGTCTGGTCCTTCCGACGGAGTTTTGGTCGCCCTCTTCTGCGCCGTCCATCGAGTTCGTTGTCGAAAACTTTCCGTGCCGAAAAGTACGCATCGTTGTACGAGTATATTAATGCGTTTGACCACGTCGATGTCGACATGCAGCTCATACAGCTCATTGTTCATGCGACGCCGACACTCTCTGTTAACGACGATAGGTAAATATATTTTCCGGAGTATTTTCCTCTCCATAACTGCCAGTACTGATTCATCCACTTGCGTCATAACCCAGGAATCTACGCCATATAACAAGACAGGTAGAACCAACGTCTGGTACAGTCGGATTTTTGTTTGTCGAGAGAGGTAACATCTGTTAGCAAGTAATACTCTCCTCTTCATCTCCACGCTGATATCAGACGTTTTGTTTGCAGCGGACCCGACGTAGATGAATTCTTCCACCACTTCAAAATTATAATTGTTAACGTTCACACAGCATCCCAAATCAGTAGACTCTTTGTTCGTTGAAACCAATGACTTTGTTTTGTCCTCGTTTACCACCAAACCCATTTTCTCTGTTTCCTTCTTGATGTTTGAGAAGGTTGCAGTAACAGTTCGCTGTTTACGGCCAATAATGTCTATGTCATCTGCATATGCGAGTAACATATGGTTTTTGTTAAAGATGGTACCAGTCGTGATAATTCCAGCTTTCCTCATAATCATCTCTAACAGTATGTTGAAGAGGTCGCCCTGCCTAAATCCTCGTTTGGTGTAAAAAGGCTCGATAAGATCTTTACCTATCTTTACTGAAGAATTCGTGTCAGTCAGCGTCATCCTACAAAGGCGTATAAGCTTCGTAGAAATTCCAAACTCGGACATGGCCTCATGTAGTTTGTGCCGTATCGAGCTATCGAAGGCAGCTTTGTAATCGACGAAAAGATGGTACATGTCGATCTGTTTTTCTTGGGTCTTCTCCAGAATTTATCGTAGTGTGAATATCTGGTCAATTGTTGATTTACCAGGTCTAAAGCTACGCTGATAAGCACCAATCAGATCACTTAGCATCGGCTTTAGTCTTCCACATATCACACTCGACAGGACCTCATAAGCAGTGGGTAAAAGACTGATACCGCGTTAGTTGTTACAAATACTTGGATCGCCTTTTTCAAACACAGGAGACAGTACACTCAAATTCTAATCATCGGGCATGTTTTCCTCGAGCCAAATCGCATTTAGGAGCTGATGAAGGCTGTTTATCAGCTCATCGCCGCCAATTTTTAACAGCTCTGTTGACAGGCCATCAGCGCCCGCAGCTTTGTTGTTCTTGAGCCGCAATACTGCTGCATCCAAAATCAATCGATATTAATAATAGGACTTCCTAAGACAATAATTTTTTTTAGTAAATAAAAAATAACGTTTAATTTTTTTCATGGTAAACAAATAAAGCCGCGTTTTTGGAAATGTTATCTACCTTTTGTCAATAATTCGAGCTGCAGAATTATCCATCAATGTCCTCTTTAGGGCTTGATCACAAAATTAGTGAAAAAATGCTTAGCAAAAATAATGAAATTTTGTCCAAAAGTATTTGATATGGAAATTGTAGATATCTAAAGTCAATTGATTTAAGTGAATAAGTATACGGCGGAGTGCAAATACCAGCAAGAGTTTCCTGAAATTGAAAATGAGCTTCTTCTTTAAAATTTACTTATACATAAATGCTTGCGTTTCAAATAAACGGAATTGCAAAAACTTTTGTGGATGCTATCAGGTAACAATAATAAAATAAGCAATAAGATTATAACGATGAAAACGACATAGGCACTATATTAAAAAATACAAATTATGAATGGATTAAGTGTAAAAATTAATAACGTATAAACAATTAAATCAAAGTAATTATGTTATATCATCTATGCCGTTTGAGCCGGAGCGCATAAAAAATCTTGCAAAACAAAATCAATATTAGGCATGATTCGTTCAAAATCAATGAATTTACCACCAGTGAAATTGTTTAAGTTAGTCAATTTGATTGACTAATAGACTATTCTGCGGAAATTCGATTTATACAATTTTCAAAACTACTTAAGAAAATAATTTTTATTTTTACCAAAAAACAAAGACCAGATTTATTAGCGTGAAAGTAAACAGTTTTGTATAAATAATCCAAATTAATTCGATTAGGTGTGAAAGTTGCCGTGAAATAACTGTACTCAAAACATTCAGTTTTCAATAAACATTAGCTTGATATCGTTCACTTTATCCATGCATGCGACTAAGCCTAAGAAACAAATGAACCTTCACATATCACTACAGGATATTACTCAAAAACTCCCTTAGTATATTTTATTTAACATTCAACATTTGCATAAGTGATAATTTGTGAATTATCATGATTTGAAATGGTGCTAAAAAATACTCAGCAGTCTCAAACAGTTCAAAATGAAATAATATGAAAATTATATTAGCTGATGATGATGACCGATCAACGCCTCTTTTTGCCACGTGTAATATGGAAGCGATCTTGCTGCGTGTAGGAAGCGAAACTGTGCCAAATTATAAAATACGAAGCCACATTGACTAAACGGCATACTGATCTTAAAGAAATCGCACCTAATTTGAGAATCTTAATTTATTTCACAACGTTTTATATTATGTGTATTTTAAATGCTTTGATCTAATTTTTTATGGTTTCTTTCCCTTTTTAACGCTTAATTGGTTTATAATGTTTATTGATATTAATACCACATAAACGGCTTTATTTCCCCCAGTTTAGTTTTATTGCTTTATTTAGTTTAATTTATCGGTAGCGATGACAAATCGTTCATGAAATTTATTGCAATTTGTTGTATTCCAAATGAATGCATTCATCCATATGTTTCTTCAATGTTCATAAATACGATTTATGAATACAACAACGTCCAATTCTTCATCATCGTCAACCATCTCCCCTACCGACAGCGAGACCGGGTCACAGTTTTCACAAACGATTTCCTCGTAATGTCGGCGCTGAAAATGCTACGTGTAGCAGCAGCCAAGACTATGTTGCATGCATGTGTTGATATTCATTCATCATTTTCAATCAATTTCATTTGTAAACAATTTCATTCAATTCATAGTTTAGCAAAAAAAAAAAATGATATCATTCTCCACATCGTTCACTGTGATCGCGATCGCCAACGCCACTTTCATCAGAACCATCAAAATCATTAGAAATGGCAGCATCAGAGGCATCATCATCGTCATCATCTTCATTTTCTACTGCATTAAGGTCATCTCGGAAATTTATTAAATCGACCAAATTATTTGTTAAAATATCAATTTCATTCCGTTGTTTATCTTCACATAGCACACGCAGTTTTATTGTTAAAACTAACAGGCAATTCAAATTTAGAACTAAAGCAGCCATTTATTGTTATTAAATGTTGATAGATTGATGTCATTATTTATTGTATAATAAACGGAAATGGAACGTTAATGGCAGTCACTTAGAAGACGCAAAGAAGTCATAAAGATTTGGAAACAAACGTTTTTTCGCAACTAATAACCGCACTCAGTCGAACTCTTAGGATGATGGTTTCCATCTGCTGGCATTATTAAATTAAACGCAAAGTATAATTTCTGCATTTTAAATACAGTAAAAAAAATAGCTAAACTTATTAAATTTAGATCGAATGTTACATAGGCAACAACGAGTAAATCTATGTAAATAATCAATTATTCAATATTTCTATATTTGAATATTGTAAAATTTAAATATATTTCAATATTTCAGTATTTCAATATTTCCATATTTCAATATTTCAACATTTTCATATTTCAATATTTAATATTGAAAACTTTTTCATATTTCTGTATTTCAATATTTTCATATTTAAATATTTTCAAACTTCCATATCTTAATATTTCCATATTTCAATATTTCCATATTTCAATATTTCCATATTTCAACATTTTCATATTTCAATATTTCAATATTTTCATATTTTTGTATTTCAATATTTCCACATTTCAATATTTTCATATTTAAATATTATCATACTTTCATATCTTTATATTTCCATATTTCAATATTTCAATATTTCAATATTTCCATATTTCAATATTTCCATATTTCAATATTTCAATATCTCAATATTTCAATATTTCCATATCTCAATATTTCCATATTTCAATATTTCAATTTTTCAAAATTTCAATATTTTCATATTTCTATATTTCAATATTTTCATATTTAAATATTTTCATACTTCCATATTTCAATATTTCAATATCTCAATATTTCAATATTTCAATATCTCAATATTTCAATATCTCAATATTTCCATATCTCAATATTTCAATACTTCCATATTTCAATATCTCAATATTTCAATATTTCCATATCTCAATATTTCTATATTTCAATATTTCCACATTTCAATATTTTCATATTTAAAATTGTCATATTTCAATATTTCAATATCTCAATATTTCAATACTTCAATATTTCCATATTACAATATTTCCATATTTCGTTATTTCAACATTTCACTATTTTCATATTTCAATATTTTACTATTCCAATATTTCAATATTTTACTAATGCGTTATTTCAGTATTTCGATATTTCCATATTTCAATATATCAATATTTCAATATTTCCATATTTCAACATTTTCATATTTAAATATTTCAATATTTCTATGTTCCAATATTTTAATATTTCGCTATTTCAATATTTCAATATTTTCATATTTCAATATTACAATATTTCCATATTTCAATATTTCAATATTTCCATATTTCAGTATTTATATTTAAATATTTCTACATTTCAATATTTCTATATATTCACGTTTCCATATTTAAATATTTCAATATTATTTCTATGATCCAATATTTTAATATTTCACTATTTTAATATTTTCATATTTCAATATTACTATGTTCCAATATTTCAATATTTTGCTATTTCAATATTTTCATATTTCCATATCTAAATATTTCAATATTTCTATGTTCGAATATTTCAATATTTTGCTATTTCAATATTTTCACATTTCAATATTTAATATTTTCATATTTCAACATTTCCATATTTAAATATTTTAATATTTCTATATTCCAATATTTCAATACTTCACTATTTCAGTATTTCAATATCTCAATATTTCAGTATTCCAATAATTCAATATTTCCATTTTTCAACATTTCAAAATTTTAATATCTCAATATTTCAACATTTTCAAATTTCAAAATTTCAATATTTCACTATTTCAATATATTTCACTATTTCAATATTTCATGTATTATAATATTACAGTCAATTCCTCGTTAATTTCCCAAAAAAGAAATTGTGCGATCTTTCTGACCTATTTGCTCACTCATCAAATCAAATTTTAGAGCATTATTTAATTGAAATTTATACCAAGCACGGTTCGTGGCGGTTCACGGTTCGTGGTTGCTAATGTCAGTCACTTGATCAATTGTAAATAAAAAATGTGAATTCCATTTAATTACTTACATGTTTAATTTAAACATTTCCCATCGAATCGGTTTTACTTAATTACAGTCGAAGAATAATAAATGGACACCCCTCTGCCACTGTAGCTGTAGTGTTGACTTGATGACAATGCCAGACTTAATTACAACACAACACAGCTGAAAATGTGGGGCAAGTGTCGGGGTTATGGGCGGTGAAATTCGAAATCGACATATGTAAATTTGGCTTTTCGCCTTTTTTCATTTGAACAAATTTCGATATTGTAGATTGGTAAGAAATTATAGTCAACATGTTGCATGGTAATCTTTGATTACACTTTGTTATGTTGTTAGCAACATTGTGTGTTTTGTGCAAATGACATTTTTGATTCTTATGATGACGATTTTGGTTATAGAAAAATCCCGACATTTTGAGTCTACAAGTTTCGGCATCGTACGATATTCATCCAGCCAACTTCATGACTGTTTTCTTAACAAACTTCGATAAAATTTATTGCCTTCTATGAATCACAAATCAATCTGTAGATATAATTTTATCATATGAATTAAGAATACGGCTTTGCACCTATTTATATATATTATACATATGTATAATATATGTATATTTTATTAATGCCAGTAAAACCCAATAGCTCGTGTAAATAAATCATCCAAGTAAAAATGTTAAACTTCTTTTCTTCCAAAAATTCTATTAAGAAATCAAACAAAACAATACAAAAGCGAGCGCCATAACATCAATTGCGATTAAGGAGCGCACAGTGATTCCAAGCAAGAAAAATGTGAATTAAATGTGTGGCTGTAGGGTAAATTGTCCAAATTATCCATATACGCCGACAGCAAGTACTGAAATAACATCTGCGAATAATTTTTGTAGAGCAATTCTGGGTTTCGAAAAATTATTCATATTTAGTTTCTTAGACTGGGACTGGAAGACACATTCTTTTCTATTATACGTCTCAAGTAGAAAATAATCCCAGTATCAGTTGATACATTTCGATTTTTGTTGGACAAGAGAGAGCTTAAGCATTAAATCTACAGATTGGTAAGCCTATATCCTTTCGAAAACAACATTCTTTAACCATATCTCCAGGCATACCACATTAGCTTTGTCCCGAGGTACGTGAATTCATCCACCACGCTGAAGTTATAGTTGTCAACGTTCATGCAGTAACCTAAGCGATTAGACTTTTTATTCGTCGAAACCGATAATATTTTTACCAACTCTTTCTCAATGTTCGAGAAGGCTGCAGTAACATCTCGCAGTTTCTTGCCAATAATGTCCGTATCATCAGCGCATACAAGCACCATTATGACTTTTGTTAAAGATGGTACCCAAATCGTGTTTAGAAGATGATGTTGACTGGCTATCTGCTCATCGCCATCGATTTATACAGCTCTACCGGCAGGCCATCAACATCTGCAGGTTTTACTGTTGCTGAAACTACTATTCTGGTATCAGTTTGGCTTTTCTGTACTTTTCGTGGAAAATTATTAATTCATATCCCAGACATTTCTACCATAGCACATTAGGGAATTTAATGTTAAAGTTGAAAAAAACAGAGAGTCTTCATTAGCTGGTTATTTAGCATTATATATATGAGTTGCTTTTGTTTGCAGTGGCTTACAAGATTATAAGACAAAAGGACTATTCAAATGTGATCTGCTTCATTCCAATCTTGCCAGACTTTCATAGCAAAAATCATTACTATATGCCAAAAAGAAAATAGAAAGGAAATAGAAACAATGTAATGACCCTTTTGGACTTATCGGAGTATAACATGAGCAGCCAACTTCCTGGATCCAGGACAATAGTAAAAATAGGATTTCGAATGTTCTTAACGTTTTATATCGTATACTGCAGGTCTTTACGGAAGTTTAATATCATCTTTTTGGTCCCCAATCTGATCTGGTATCATATTTTGGCGTCGATACCAGTTTACACGTTGTTTACGATGACAGTTTATGTGAAATATAAATTTTGAATTATGCAGATATAATCATTTATAATCGATTAGAATCGAATACTTAAGCATAATTCATCCGCAAATTGTTTACAAATACGATGAGACCGGTTTCTAGGTCTCATATTTTGTATCCTTTTTTTTTTTTTTTTTTTTTTTTTGGCATCGATATAAGTTTACAGGTTGAGCACCCACAGAAAATTATGTATGAATTTTGAATTTTGCAGGTATAATCAAGAAGCGGTTGTGAAGAGAGAGCGTGATAGTGAGGAAATAAAAAGGTACAGAGATAGAGATGATGACCGAAATTCTACCAAAAGCTAAGAAGTACAAGGTATGGAACAGGGCTTTCCTTCCGTAAGGACAGCGAGGGAAATCTGGCCACAGATACGCAGAATGTGTTGCAACTGTGGAGATGGCATTTTTGTAAGCTTTTAGTTCCGGATGGCAGCATGAGTGAGAAAATCTCCCCAATTATCGACGATGGCACAAATTGTCCACCTTCGAGCCAAACAGAAATCATACCAGCAGTATTGAGCTTAAGAACAACAAAGTAGCAGCAGAGCTGTTAAAAATTGGTGGCAATGAACTGTTAAACAACCTGTATCAGCTCCTAAATGCGATTTGGCTCGAGGAAAACATGCCCGATGATTGGAATTTGAGTGTACTGTGTCCTGTGTTTGAAAAAGGTTTGCAAAAGCTATCGCGGTATCAGTCTTTTACCCATTGCTTATGAGGTCCTATCGAGTGTGATATGTGGAAGACTAAAGCCGATACTAAGTGAACTGATTGAACCTTATCAGCGTGGCTTTAGACCTGGTAAACCAACAACTGAATAGATATTTACACTACGACAAATTGTGGAGAAGACTCAAAAAACAAATCGCTGCCTTCGATAGCCCGATACGGTAAAAATTGTATGAGGCCAAGTTCGGGTTTGGAATTCCTACGAAGCTTATACGCCTTTGTAGGATGACGCTGACTGGCACGAGGTCTTCAGCAAAGATAGGCAAAGATCTTAGAGAGCCTTTTTACACCAAACGAGAATTTAGGCAGGGCGACCTCTTCAACATACTGTTAGAGATGATTATGAGGAAAGCTGGTACCATCTTTAACAAAAGCCATGTTACTCGTATATGCAGATGACATAAACGTTATTGGCCGAAAACTGCGAGATGTTACTGCAACCTTCTCAAACATCGAGAAGGAAGCAGCGAAAATGGGTCTGATGGTAAACGAGAACAAAACAAAGTTATTGATTTCAACGAACAAAGAGTCTACTCATTTGGAACGCTGTGTCAACGTTGACAACTATAATTTTGAAGTGGTGGAAGAATTCATCTACCTCGGTTCCGCTGTAAACAAAACGAATGATAGAGACAAAGAGGAGAGTATTGTTTGTTAATAGATGTAGCTATGGGCTAAGCAAGCGATTTAATGATAAAGCCCTCTCTCGACAAACAAAAATCCGACTGTACCAGACGTTGGTTCTACCTGTCTTGTTATATGGCGCAGACACCTAGGTTATGACGCAAGCGGATGAATCAGTATTGACAGTTTTCGAGAGGAAAATACTCTGGAAAATATATGAATCCATCATCGCTAACGGAGAGTATCGTCGCCGCATGAACAATGAGCTGTGTGAGCTATATGCCGACATCGACGTGGTCAAACGCATTAATATACAGCGATTGCATTGGCTGGGTCATGTTGTGTGGATGGACCCAAATGCTCCGGCACGGAAAGTTTTCGGCAACAAACTCGATGGACGGCGCAGAAGAGGGCGACGAAAACTTCATTGGTAGAACCAGGCTTTTGAAGTATGTACTAACGAAACTTGGTGTGACGAATTAGAGGAGAAGCGAGGAAGATCAAAGCGTTTGAAATGATTTTCTACGGGCGGCATATAATAGGTAAGTATGTCTATTCCAATCGCCACCTAAGAAGACAAAGGTATGATCATTTATAATCAAATCGAATCGAATATTTTGTATATGATGTGATAGAAAAATTTAGAAACCGGACTCGTATTTTGGAGTACAAAAGCTACGAATTCGATATAGTTTGATACCGAACAATGCTAGTGCGTCTTATTATGAATTTCTCTGTTGTTATTTATTATATTTATTTGTTAATATTATTTATTTATTTTAATTTATTTTTATTATAAGTTGAGAATTTTCCCCCAGTTTGTTTCTTCTACCGATTCCAGGGTGATATTCATAATTATTTATGTACGAGTATACCCGTAAACAATTGTTGATATGTTGGTAGCAGACTATAAAAATATAGTTATTTTAATGACTTGATATTCTGCACGCATTTGACCAAAAATAAACGAAATTCGCCATACGATGATGATGACATCAGACTGGAAAAACACAACACACAATCAAATTGTTAAATAATATGTAATTAAATAAACACAGACGCCAATGTTACGTGAATGGAAAACAATTATTGCAATTTCAACATAATAAACGAATCGAATAGCAATTACAAAAAAAAAACACATTTCGTTTTGGGGTGTCTTATAAATGAAGTGGCTGTAACTGATTAAAGCTGATGCCAGGTTAACTTCTTCTCTTTCAAAAACAGCGAATAGAACAGGAAGTTGCAGCTGAAGCCAAATGATTGACATCTTCATGGTTTCACCTAAAAACGCTGCTTTATGATACAAGTAAGTCATGGCAAGCGGCAAAATATAATGCAAAATTTCAAACTGCCAATTGAAAGCTTGAAATATTCCGGGGTTTGGACAATAAAATTGAAACGACCAGGTGCAAACCGGGTGGCATCTCAAGCCTTCAAATTATGGCAATAATTTCAGATGAGAATCTAAAACAAATAAAAAATAATTTTTGAATAGTGCTATTTGTACATGAAACTTAAAAAACATATAAGGTTTTGAAACAAAAAAATTTATTTTTTAAATGGTGTTATTTGTACATTAAATTTATGAAAAATTGACGGGTAATGTATAAAAATATGTTTTAGTTCCTCTAACTCCTGAAAATACGGAAAAAAGAAATTCGAATACTGTGATCGAATTGTCACCAGTCGAAAGTGAGCGTAACACTTTTTTGATATTGTTTTAAAGATATAAAAAACGCTTGCTCAATTTAGTCGAAAAGTGCGAAACCCATATCGTCAATATATTCTTCGGGTTCTTCATCCTTCTTTTCTTCCATTTGAAAACCGGTATAGAAATTTCAATCAGGCGAACTGACCCAGTAGTACTCTGCACTAAGACGCCTTGATTTTTTGGTGAGAAAGGTTGTCACCTTATGGTTTTTTTATATTTTCTAAATATTTTTGCCAACGAAACTAAACGGCCAAATTTACATGAATTTTTTGCTTGAAATCTTTCCGATTAGGGAGCCCTTCACCCGAAGTAATGAAGACATATGTTATTTTGAAATCAATTCATATCTGTTCAACCAATATTTTATTCTACAGAAAATGTATGTAAAAGTAGTTAGTGAGATTAAATCACACAATTTTTACACCAAATAACTTTTATAATTTTAAAAAATCGAATTGTGAAGTTATGAAAACAAAAGCAAAGGAAAAAGGGAGGAAACCTTTATACGATTGTAATTATAAAAAGAGAGTTTTCAAATAATTATAGAAAAATTATCATTCTACATATTGATATTTTAAGGTGTCACCATGGCTGATTTAATGAATTACGCGGCCTTCTATTCTAACATCCTCACGTGGTAGGGTGGATTGAATTTTATGCTATTGTAAGAAAGGATTCTTTTGGCAGAGCAACTTGATTCTTTGAGGTTTGAGTTACAGAAAGAACTTCTCGCACTTATGTACGTAATTTTATATATTTGTAGAATATTTCCATTAAAGAATATTTTCATTATTCTCTTATACTAAACTTAATTAATTTTTTACTTATTTCTCTCTTATATTTCTTGATTGCAACTTGATCGCTTTATTGAAAAATTCCATATTTTTCAACAGCTTTGTGCTTCGATTTGGCACAGACATTGACGGTGTTTGATTTGAGCTAAACAGCGCACATACTCGTACTATTCTCTTGTTATTGGACGACTATTTCTAGAACAAAATCGTTAGTATCTCATTCTGAAGGCAAAATGTATAGAGTGCGTATTGTTTCGAGCTATTTGGCACCAAATTTACAAGTACCTTTCTCAAAAGCAAAGAAGTTAAAAAAGTCAATTTTATCGGATAATCTTTGTTATTATACATCAGAATTATTCATTACATTTGTTAATTATTATTATTTTTTTTTTTTTTTTCAACTATTAGCCGTAACTGTCTTATTCTGAGGAATTCATCTTCAATGATGCACTCAAGTATTTCGAATGGTATTTAGCAAATGGTGCAATTAATGTAAACATTCAATTAACCAATCGACTTTACGTAACTGCAAAAAAATCACAGAATCTAGGAGGTCCATTCACCGATCCAGAATATGATATGCACTGCTTATCAAATTGTTCTCGCAATAATGTCGATCTGTGACATTTTTATACTCATAGGCTAAGTGGATTTCACTTTCTGAAAGCAAATAGAACATAAGTAATGGCGTTCAAACGTCATCTGTCAAAGTGAAAAGTGTACAGTATACTCTGCCATTTAATCATGGAGTGGCGAATGACCACCCACAACGTCTAATTTTTGGTGAATGGGCCTTACAAAAGCTCAATGAAAATCCGCAGTCTTATCGAAAAATTGTGTTCAGTGATGAGACTCATTTCTTGCTGAACGGATACGTACACAAGCAAAACTGTCGGATTTGGAGTGATGAACAGCCACATGCCATACATGACTTACCGATGCATCCCAAAAAAACGAGAGTATGGTGTGGTTTATGGTCTGGTGGCATCATCAATCCATTTTTCTTCAAAGACGACCGTGGAAGAAACGCTACCGTCAACGGCGAATGATATCGAGTCATGACACGCGATTTTTTTTGCCCCAATTGGCTGAATTGAACTTGGTTGGCATATGGTTTCATCAGGACGATGCAACATGCCACACTGCTCGTGAAACAATGGATATGTTGAGGGATGAATTTGGTGAGCAGCTTATCTATCACTCGATTTGGCCCTGTGAGTTGGCTCCCAAGATCTTGCAGTTTAACGCCTCTTGATTATTTCTTTTGGGGTTATGTTAAGTCGTTAGTCTATGTGGACAAGCAAGAACACTATTGAAGCCTTACAGGATAACATATTACGCGTTATTCGTGGAATATAGGCCGAAATGCTCGAAAAAGTCACGAAAAATTTGACCTTCCGAATGAACATTTTGAGACGGAGCCGCGGAAAGACAATGAATTTTCTTTAAAAATTAAATGGCAAAGACCAATTTATCAATTCCAATAAAAAAAATTTAATATATGATGCAAATTTGTCATTTAACGTTTCGGACCTCATATTTAAGAAAATATCGACCGAAAATTCTATCAGGCCGTAATCTACACCGGATATCATAGTTACTCAGCCCAAATTTGTCAATTTTGTTTATTAACCTACATATATATACAGAAAGACAAAAATGGGCCTTATCGCTGAACAAATTTTTGTCAAAAGCTATTGATCTTTTTCAAACTTTTTAAGAGCCCAAAGCCTAAAACAGGGATGATTCCAGAGTTCTGTGGATTTTAATTTTTACTCGAGTAGAATTTTTAAACCAAGGCCCCTACGTACAATAACCACAGATTAAAAATGGAGTTCAATCGATTCATCACAGTCATCGATCGCACTCTAAACTGCAAATATTTTAATTAACTATTTGCTGAATGTGGTAAGAATAATTGGGTTTTAAATTTTTCACAAGTTGCTCTGAGCGCACAAAATATATTCCACGTAGAATACCAATTTTCGTAATACAGTTGCGGTGATCTAAATCTTTCCAAGATAACTTACCAGTCAATATTGAACAAAAAAACAAAAAAAAACCGAGTCAGTCTAAAAATTTTAATTACGATTTATAATAATTTCTATTTCACAATTGAAAGGCGAACAAGCTTCTCCCCTTGAGTAAATTGGTTGACTTTTTTTGCTCTCTGCGTAATCCTATCAACCAACCACATGTATTCGAAATTTGAATGGCGGTCTCTTCTTAGACTTTTCACCAAATTTAAATTAATACGCAAAATTAGTTTTGCATCCTGTTTAAAATAGGCAATAGCCTATTTTGTAAGACTACGAAGGCGGTCCTAGAACTAGCCCACTTGACGTATAGATAGTGCCTGCAGTTTAAAAAAATTCTTTTGGTGAACAGTGGCAACCTTATACATAGAACATATATTTTAAGTTTCAAGGCGCCACGTTGTGTGGTATTTTTATTTGAGCCTTCAAAATTAAACGATCTCAGTGAATTTGTAAACAATGAAAAAATTGGCCACCGTTATGCAATTCCATAATTCCATTTGAAAGGTATCAGTACAAGCAATATTAAAGCCGAGCTAGATTCTACTTTGAGAAAATCTTCTCCTTCGATTACGACTGTAAAATATTGGATAACAGAGTTTAAACGAAGCCGCACGAGATGCCAAGACGAACACTGCAGTGGCCAACCAATTGAGGTGTCTACGCCAGACACGTTTAAAAAAATCCACAAAATGTTATTGGATGATAGCTGATGATCGGCTGAAGGTACGCGAGCTAGCTGAAATGATAGGAATTTCAAAAAGTGCTACACATCGTATATTGACCGATTATTTGAAGTTGGGAAAGCTGTGCGCAAGATGGGTGCCGCGCTTGCTTTCAATAGACCAAAAACAGCGCCCTTAAGATGTTTCAGTAGAGTGTTTGGCGATGTTTCACCGCAATGAATTTTTGCGTCGATTTATAACCATGGATGAGACATGGGTCTACCACTTCATACCTGAGACTAATGAGAGAATCGTATCCAAAGAGGGCGAAGACGGTTCCATCTGCAGGTAAAGTCATGGCGCCTGGTTTTGGGATGCGTTTGCAATTATTTTTATTGATTATCTCCTGAAAGGAAAAACCATCAACGGCAAATATTATGATAATTTATAGCTGCGTTTAAGTGATGAAATTATTGAAAAAAGACCACATTTAGCGAAAAAGAAGGTGTTGTTTCATCAAGACTATGCTCCAGTTCACACATCCTCTATTGCAATGACCAAAATTAATGAACTAAAGTTCAAATTGATTCATCACGCACCTTATTCGCCAGATTTAGTTTCCTCTGACTATTTTCTATTTCCAAACTTGAAAAAATGG
>JAHXMU010000208.1:731031-745748 GCA_019455685.1 Philornis downsi
TTCCATTGAGGTTCGCTTAGTCTGCGTCCATGCCACGGCGCTGTGTGGTCAAAAGGTAATTGAAGTGTAACCAATTAATGCCAACAAATTAGTGAATATGTTTAACAACAAAATGCAATTAAACATTAACTTGAAAACGTTTTGAGGGGTTTGCCGTTATCAGTACAGTGAATGCGCCTGCGTAACGAATTGCAATGAGCTCATTCAGCTCTTGGCAAGACAAATATTGCGAAAATCACTAAATCCATTTCAGATAAAGATCACAACTTACCGCCAGGAATTAGTTCAATGAGCTCAGTATCAAGAGACGCTCACAGGGGAATTTGCTGAAATTTATTTACATAATAATGATTTGTTTGAAATGTTATTTCCGTTTCTCTACGGTTTTCATTCAACTGCATAGGCGACAAACGCAGACTATGCCCGAGGAGAATGATGCCGCACAATGGGTGAATGTTGGAAAAAAATGAAAAAGTTAAACGAGACATACAACCCAAACATTTTTTATTTTAATGTAGAAAGTTGTCAATTTGTAAGAATTTTCTCATAAACGTTTATATATAAGTCCACTTTCGAAATGGTATGGATCTCTGAAACATATGACATCCCAGCAAAAAAAGTACAAGTCATTCAAAAAGAATTACATTTTCCCTACTTCTAAAGATGCAATACATACGTACGAGGTGTGTTCAAAAAATAAGGTGAATTTTCAAATTTCACGTACGAGTACATTCGACTTTCGATTATTATTTTTTTTTTATGTTGGCACACTCGTCCCGAAGATATGTTGACGGTTTTATCCATGTAGCATATTTAGTTTGTTTGTGAGAGGCATAAATAAGACAAATGTTTTACATGTTTGACGATGAAGATGTTGAGAAAATGAAAAAAATTTTTATGGAGAATCGTCGAATCATAATTAGAGAAGTTGCTGAGGATGTCGGTATATCGGTTGGCTCATAACATGCAATCTTTTCGGAAATTTTAGGCATAAAGCGTGTGGCAGCGAAGTTCGTTCCAAAATTGCTAAATTTTGACCAAAAACAATGTCGCATGAGCATCGCTCAGGAATTGTTGAATGACGTCAACGATATTCCAGATTTACTTAAAAGGGCCATAACTGGTGACGAATCATGGTTGTGACATCGAAACCAAAGTCCAATCGTGCCAATGAAAGAGTCCAGGATAGCCAAGACCAAAAAAACACGTAAAATGCAATCAAATGCCAAGGGTTTGCTCACTGTTTTCTTTGATTACCATAGCGTAATGCATCAGGAGTTCTTACCACAAGGTCGTACGGTAAATAAGGAGTATTACCTTGAAGTTATGTGCCGTTGGCAAAAAGCAATGCAAACAAAATGCCCGAAATTGTGAAAAAAAACTCATGACTTTTGCATTATGATAATGCACTTGCTCACTCATGTTTGCTTATGAGAGATTATTTGGCCAAAACCAACACCGTTATCATGCTTCAGACACCGTATTCACCAGATTTGGTCTCTTGCGACTTTTTCCTGTTCCCAAGATTGAACAGACCCATAAAAGGGCGGCGTTTTGCGACGATTGAGGAGATAAAAACCGAATCGCTGAGAGAGCTCAAGGACATACCAAAAAGTGCATAACAGAACTACTTCGAGGATTGGTAAAAACGCTGGCACAAGTGTATTACATCTGAGGGGGACTACTTTGAAGGAGATAAAAGAGAAAATGAAGAATAAATAAATATTTTTTGAGAAAAATGTAAATAAGTTCTTGGCTAAAGAATTGGCGATTTTAAAATAATTGCATAATTTCTTAAGGGCCCGTCACATAAGATACGTCGCGTCCGTTGCGGCGACGTGTTTGACTGACAGCTGAGTTGATTGCATATATTTTAATGAAGAACGTCACGTTCACGACGTATGCGTTGCCGTAACGGATTAAAGTTGTTTAACTCTCAACTTTTGACGTACGGCAAGTCCGTCACAGAAATCAGCTGATTAATTTAGTTCATTAGCAGTTTGTTTTTCTGGTTATTGGTTGCAGCTTTTTCTTTGCCACAACGTATTCAACGGATTCTATGTATCAGAGCCTTTAGAGTTGAGAGCAATTCATAATTTCTTGAGTTGGTGATACAGCAACAGGCGTTCAATGTTGATTTTTCGAACAAAGTTTTCTTCAGCTCATTTCTCACTCATTGCTTACGTCAAACAAAATTGTAGCATATGGCTCGAAGAGCCCAGAAGTGGTGGTGAAAAGGCCGTTGCATCCGGAAAACGTGATTGTTTGGTGCGCATTATGGTCCTCTGACAAATGTGAGTATTGAAATTTTTTGATATTTTTCTAAAATTTATTCGTTAATTAGAATCATTACAAGTTTCAAGTTGATAGATTCGAGGAGCAGATATTCAGTTCATATGCTCTGCAATGACACAGGACTTATTTGTGAAATGTGTAATTTCTTAATTGTAATGGATATTTTATTGGAAAAACGACCTACGGCATTTTATTATACTGAGAAAGAGACATTTCTGTCACCCTCAATTACCTTATAACAGACCTAAATATCGTCCACCATACAGCGGACTACCATCCACTTATTCACTTGTTATTATTTGTAACGACTTTTTTTTTAGTACTACATTTTATTTACGGAATACGTCGACATATCTGTGGTCACAACCCGTAACAGCCTAACTCGAGTTAGGACACAATTGAGTTATTAGCACCATCGTATTCAGCGTATCTAAATTTATTTGCTCTAAATTTTTCATGTTTGTATCTCTTCTAGGAAGGCAATTAATCCTAAAAAACATAATAGCTTAAGTTATTTTTCTAAATGACTGTTTTGGCACAACTGCCTAAGTCAATTTAGGATTACAACAAATATAAACATTATTTTTTCATCATTGCCTAAATCAACTTAAGTCGTTAATCCAAAAAAATAAAGAAACAATTTTATTTTCCTAACTTGAGTTAGGCTCTTATTCCGAATTACAATTTCGTTTTTTGATAAACATAAATTGAGTTAAGGTCTTTCTCCAAACTTAAAGTTTTTTATTTAATCTGGAATAATAGCCTAACTCAACTTGAACTTTTTTACTTTCTTCCGTTCAACAATTCATAAGAGCCTAAGTGTCTTTTTCGATAATATCTTTTGACTGCGAGAATAAACAACTATTTTTTGTTAACAACTAAGTAAAGAAATTCGTTTCCTTGGAATCTGTAGCAAAGTTTTCCAAAAAACACCTTCTCCTGATTTTCAGTGAAGATTCAAAACTTTAAACTCCTGTACTGAAAATATTGAAAAACAGACTTAGGCTGTTATGGGTTGTGACCACAGATACAACTTTAGAAAACCATATAAATAAATAAAAATATAACAGAAAATTATTTTATTTAGTTTCTAATTAGAGTAGATATTCATATGTTGACATAACACTGATAACAGTCAAAATTTTCCAAAATAATTTTGTTATATTTTGACGGTTCCCACGGTTCCCATATCATATCACTGTGATATGATATGGCTTTCTGTTCCACCTCAAACAAACAATTTTCTTCCATAGTGCACACCTGAAGTACTGGCATGAACGACTTCTCTGTGTTGCTCGCACTTGTTCGCAAAACGATCATACCAAAAACATGATAATTTCTGTTAACGGTACAATTCGTATGTGAATGTGAAATCACCGTTGCCAGAATATTTTTCATTTATTGTTTGATATTTTTTTTGTTAGCCATATTTGTGCAGTTCGCATTAGTCACAACGCAGCCAAATCGGAACGCGAACGATTACATCGACTATAGACGTGCGCGCAATTATTGTGAATTTGCATTCATCATCCTTTTAGGAAAATATTGCAACGATTTTATTCGTTTTCGTGGAGAAATTACACATTAAATTTGAAGGAATTCATTTGTATTAATCACTCAAATGATATTTGACGTGTTCAATGTTAGCTGAATAAAACAAACAAACTCAAATGGGTGGAAATTAAGGCCAGGTTCGTGGAAGCCGATAATGTTTTGGTTACAGTAACATTTATTTTAATAATTTCATTAATCAACGGCTGAGAGTGATTATTTTTTAACATTAATTTTCTTTAAAAGGCGTTTAAGATTGCCTAAAGAATACTGCACGGGAATTTGAAAATATATGTTGATGAAGGTAAATCTAGGCTTTGGCAACAGTGCTAAAGAGTTGACATTAATTGTTCCAATGATCCACTTATATACCCTCCATTATAGAAATTGGGATTTATAAAATTAGTTTTTCCATTGTTAGCAACTATAAAAAATAATTTGGGACCTCATTTAATATTGTATACGAGTACATCTTCAATAAGTAGGCGAGCAATAACTGGCAAATAGCGCAACCAACTTCCCTTTATTTCTCAATAGATGGTGCCAGCTGCAAGTGCTAGTCGATTCTGCCTTAACCTAAACGTTATGAGCCCAGCTTAGGCATATGGTAAACATATCGCCTCGACACTATAGTGATTTTCTTTTGACATCATATTCTGTTGGTTGTGTGAATATGTATGATTTTCTGCCAAATAATCGTCATATTCGCGAAGTATTAATTTTCTTCTTTCGATCGAAGAAAATGGCGGCTGAAGCTCATCGAGACCTTCAAAACATTTACGGAGATGCTGCTTTAAGTGAAACAAACCAGGGACCGTAACAGTTATAAGAGAAATGATGAAAAAATCCTTATTAACCATTAACATTAACGAATTTAAATAATGGTTAAAAATAACCATTATAGTGAGATATATATTATTTTGGTCAACCAATTAAAATGAGAAATATTTTTTTTTTGGTTATGAATAACTGTTAAAGCAACCAAAAAGAATTTTTTGGTTAACAATAACCATTATCCAAAGAAGTTTTTTTTTGGACCAAAATAATATATGTCTCACAATAATGGTTAAAAATTCCCTAATAAAGATAAAGGGAATTTTCGCGTAACCTTTTCGTCTGGAAAAAAGCAATTATTTTCCGTCCCTGGAAACAACGTGTCGAGATTGGTTATGTCGTTTTAAAGACGGTGATTTTGATGTTGACGACCGTTCACGTGAAACAAGACGAAAAACCTTCAAAGACACTGAATTGACGGCATTGCTTGGTGGAGATCCGTATCAAACGCAGATAGAGCTTATTTCAATATTAGGAGTTACCCGCCAAGCCATTTCTAAGCGATTGCATGCGTTGGAAATGATACAAAAGCAAAAAACTTGGGTTCCTTATTAGTTAAAGCCCAGGGACGTTGAGTGTGGCTTTTTCACCTGTGAACAACTCCATCAGCGACAAAAAAGGAAGGGTTTTCTTCGTCGTATTATAAGGGGTAATAAAAAATGGATTCATTACAGTAATCTAAAGAAAAGATAGTAATGGCGGCTGTCCGGTCATGTTTCTACGTCGTCGTCTCGGTCGAATATTCACGCTGCTCTGTATTTGGTGCGACCAGGTCGCTATTATTTATTACGAGCTGCTGATCTAAAGCGAAACCATCATTGGAGATTAGTATCGACTTCAATTATTGCGATTGAGTAGAGCTCTATGCGAGAAACGCCCACAGTACGCAGAGATGCGTGAAAAAGTGGTTCTTCAGCATGACAACGCTCGGCCTCACGTGACCAAGCCCGTTAAATCCTAGCTGGAAAAACTGAAATGGGAAGTCTTACCTCATAGTCCATATTCTCTAGATATTGAGCCATCCGATTATCACTTGTTCCGTTCGATGGCACACTGTCTGGCTGACCAGCAGTTCCACTCATATGATGACATCAAGGAATGACTAGATTCGTGTACAGCCTTAAAAGATAAACAGTTTTACGGTGACGAAATTCGGGCTTTGGCAAAAAGATGGGAAAAAGTAGTAGTTAGCGATGGGCAATACTTTCAATGAATCATTTGTAAACATATTTTCATAATAAAGTTAAATTTTAATAAAAAAAAAAAACAGTGAGAACTTAGTTATGCATCTATAACAATATGTCGATTGAAACTTGTCTGTTCCCCTGTGGGTTCAAAGTACGCTGGAGATTAGATAATTTGAGCTGAGATAATTTGGCTAAAATTTCGCATAAAAACGTATCACATCAATTGTGTGGTGCCCATCTGTCGGGCGTAAATCTTTATGCAACTTCTTGAAACTCGATAAACTGCATTGGCATTGGTCGATTTATTGAAATTTTCTTAATAATAATAAAATGTGAAATGTGTAACTTACAGAATATTTGCTTGGAAGTTTCTCTTTATACATCTTGTAAACGAAATATTTCCAAAAACAAAAAATCTTTAAGCTATTCAATATTTCGTATGATTGTACACGATAATTTTAAACGATTACATGTAATACCGTTGTAAAACAATGAGTATTGTTTTATAACGTTAAATATATATGCAATTATGGCTGTCTGGCTGTCTTGTAAATACTCTTATTGACACCTTATGCGCGACACTCGAATCTCAAACATATCTGTTTCATCGTTGTACTTTATTCACACCAGGAAATCGCGTCGATCGCTTTCTTTGCCAAACATTTGCGTATGAAAAACAATTTGCATATAAAATGTGTATAAATACCAACAAACATACCAGCCGTTGTGGCATGCAACGTAAATGTTGAATGAATCTTAAAATTGCATGGCATAACTGAAAGTGCTGTCATCATCATCGGCATTGCCATCATCATCATCGTCATCATCATCATCGTCATTTATCATCATTGCCAGTATCGTGGAAATGTGCTACAGGTTGCACGATAAAACGTAAAGTCTGATAGGTGGTAGGTGAATGGCGACCATCATAATGACCACAATGATGAAAATGATGGTTGTGGTACCATGATGTTGATGCTGGAGGCATGCAAATATTTCCTCATGATAAACGTATAAAACTTTATTATTATCGAAGGTAATCAGAAACCGAATGCGTGCAGTATAAATAAATTGCCGAAATACAAAGGTACATCTTGGAAACATATTTCATTCGATTTTAAATTCAATATTTTAAATTCAAAGGAATTCGGCGTTTCAAAAACATTGTTTCACTTAAAGTAGCTTTTAATTTCGACTTACTTCAGTAACCATATTGCATAGACTATACATATTTTTGTCTACGTCGTCGTATGTTTTGTATGTGTCAAAATATCTTTTTAGAAATTTATCAAGAGAAATTTATTCAAGTCAGTCTGCAGCAGAAATCAAAAATTATACTTTTTTGGTAGTATCTCCTGTATAAAATAGGCAGCCGCCCATTTCCCTATACGTAAGAACAGAACAATGGCCTTCTTATTCATAATAATTTATTGAAAATTTAAAGAACATCGTTAAGAACTTCATAAGAAGCTTAATTGTATATAATCTTATATTTTCTGCATTATATGTATCACTGGTCCGGTGAACGTTGTTTTGCCATATATGTAAATATATTATATATGTATATATAATATAAGGTGATTTTGTAAGATTTAAATTTTTCAGGTTGGCAGCACTGGTTGTTAAGGGCGTCCAAACGTCATCTGTCAAAGTGAAAAGTGTACAGTATACTATGTCATTTTATCATGGAATGACGAATGACCTACCACAACGTCTAATTTTTGATGAATGGGCCTTACAAAAGCTCAATGAAAATCCGCTGTCTTATAGAAAAATTGTGTTCAGCGATGAAGCTCATTTCTTCCTAAACGGATACGTATGTACACAAGCAAAACTGTCACATCTGGAGTGATGGACAGCCACATGCCGTACATGGTGGCATCATTGGTCCACTTTTCTTCAAAGACGATCGTAGAAGAAACGCTGCCGTCAATGGCGAACGATATTGAGCCATGATACGCAATTTTTTTGCCTCAATTGTCTGAGTTGAACTTGGTTGGCATGTGATTTCATCAGGGCGGTACAACATGATACACTGCTCGTGAAATAATGGATATGTTGAGGGATGAATTTGGTGAGCAGCTTATCTCTCGATTTGGCCCTGTGAGTTGGCTCCCAAGATCTTGCAATTTAACGCGTCTTCATTATTTCTTGTGGGGTTATGTCAAGTCGTTAGTCTATGTGGAGCCGAACACTATTGGCGCCTTAAAGGATAACATATTCGTAGAATAAAGGCCAAAATGCTCGAAAAAGTGACGAAAAATTGGACCTTCCGAATGGACATTTTGAGACGGAGCCGCGGACAGCATTTACATGAAATTATCTTTAAAAATTAAATGGCAAAGACTAAATTATCAATTCCAATATACAATTTTAATATATGATGCAAATTTGAGTGTATTATTAGATTAAAAAAAAAAAAAACTACGATTAAAAAATCACCCTTTATATACATTATATTTACCTATATATGGTATATTTATTACATTAATTACCCATATTTTAGTTAACGGGTTATCAGCGCTACACATTATTGCGGATAATGGTCGCTACCACTTATCCAGTATACAAATTCTTGGATAGGGTTACCCATTTCCAGTGAAATAAGACTTCCACATTTAACTTAACTTACGACTTTGTGTAAATAATTTTAATGCTGTTTAATGACGTGTTAATGCTTTGAACCGTCAACGCATAAGCAACTATAATTTTATTTTTGATTATAATTTTCCAAATTTTTTCCTCTAATATTCTTTCAACAGCAACTTCCAACAATACAATAACAAAGATTACTCATTCATTTTTATAAAGTGTAGAAACTAATTTTCTTGTGTGTGTTTATAATAACTCAAAGTCGTATTATCAATCTTCCATCCATGATGCAGTCTTTCAACCAGTCAATGAATAAAACGTTCAGCTAGTACATGATCTAATATTTCGTTAATCAAAATTCTGTCATCACCGACCATCGCCTTTTAAGTACGTTATAATTCATGTAGGATTAATGGGCATTTTCGGTAAACAAAACGGACGAAAGGAGCGATTTTCAAATTTTCAGCATATCATCATCATTTAAACTGTCAATTTTGACACTTTGGCCAATTTATCAATGATAGCCAATATTGTTGGCCATACAGACAAAAGCCAATTTTGAATATTTGCTCATTTTAAAAGTAATTTTGGTTCGTTTTTTTTTTCTTTTTTGTTTTGTTCGTTCTCAAGACAATTTTTATTTCTGACCACAAATTAGGGTGAGTTTTTTTTGCGGCTTGTTTACTGTTGGAAAGCGGTTCTAATGTGATCGAATAGGCAATACAAACCATGAAAAACTGTTTGCTTTTATTCAGGCAATATGAAACTTCACGTCAAATTTTGAAAAAATTTCAATAATTTAACATTTTTTTATTCAAAATGTTGATAATAATTTATGGGCTTACCAAAGTCAAATGTTAATCCCCCGAATATGCTATTCATACAAATTAAAATGGAAAATTACTATTTTTTCGCAATTTTCTGGAATTGCCAATCAAGTCAAAATTTGCGCTTTATTATTCAGTACATTCCTTAATGTACCTCTCACAAAAATACCAGTACTCATTATTGTATTCGGTATTGAATTATTGTTCACAATTATTCACAAAATGATGGAACATCATAGGAAACGATTTTGATACCGCATTTATGACAATAAAATAACAATACGACAAAGGAGTCATAAAGTTGCTTTATTTGGAGAAATATTGAATCAAATCTAACTATAAGAGAAGATGATGCCAGACCGATAAAATTTATTTATTTGGCTTGGACCAATAACATTTATTTTATTGGCTTTCTGGCCAATTATAATAAGTAAATTACAATATGCAACAATTCATATATTAGCTTTAATCTGCTAAATAGTATAAATTAAAAAAAAAAACACATAATAAACATTCAATATAGGGTAATTTTTTAAGATTTAAGTTTTTCAGGTTGGCAGCACTGGTTGGTAATGGCGTCCAAACGTCATCTGTCAAAGTGAAAAGTGTACAGTACACTCTGCCATTTCATCATGGAATTACGAATGACCTACCACGACGTCCAATTTTTGTTGAGTGGGCCTTACAAAAGCTCAATAAAAATCCGCTGTCTTATCGAAAAATTGTGTTCAGCGATGAGGCTCATTTCTTGCTAAACGGATACGTACGCAAGCAAAACTGTCGCATCTGGAGTGATGAACAGCCACATGCCGTACATTAATTACCGATGCATCCCGAAAAAATGACAGTCTGGTATGGCTTATGGGCTGGCGGCATCATCGGTCCATTTCTCTTCAAAGACGACCGTGAAAGAAACGTTACCGTCAACGGCGGACGATATCCAGCCATGATACGCGATTTTATTTTGCCCCAATTGGCTGAGTTGAACTTGGTTGACATGTGGTTTCATCAGGACGGTGCAACATGCCACACTGCTCGTGAAACAATGGATATGTTGAGGAATGAAATTAGTGAGCAACTTATCTCTCAATTTGCCCCTGTGAGGTGGCCCCAAGATCTTGCAATTTAACGCCTCGGGATTATTTCTTGTGGGGTTATGTTAAGTCGTCAAGTCTATGTGGACAAGCCGAACACTATTGAAGCCTTACAGGATAACACGCGTTATTCGTGGAATACAGGCCGAAGTGCTCGAAAAAGTATCGAAAAATTGGACCTTCCGAATGGAGATTTACATTTACAACATTTACATGAAATTATCTTTAAAAATTAAATGGCAAAGACCTATTTATCGATTCCAATAAAAAAATTTAATATATGATGCAAATTTGAGTGTTTTATTCGATTTTTTAAAAAATACAATTACAAGATCATCCTTTATAAAATTTATAAAAATATAATATGATTTGAAAGAAGATATAATTATTAAAAACAAAAAGAAAATATGAAAAAAAACTAATTTAGAAGTTAATCGGTGTATAATCTGGAAATATAAGATAATCGGTATGTATGTATGTAAAATTTTACAGGAAAGTCTGAAGGTGTTGCAGAATGTGCCTTTTCTAAGAATCAGGACATAATTTAAAACATTTTAAATGGCTTGGTAGTAAATTGTAAATCCGTGCTAATCTTACTACAAAAGCACGGCCCATGAGAGTGGTTATTTTTGAAATAAGAAGCTGCCTATTACGAGTGGAATGTGAAAAATTATACGAATTGAAAACAAATTGAGAACTACAAAATCCAAGAACTTTATAAAATAACAGCAAAGCCCTCAAATCGATATGCATTTTGAAACTATAGCCCAAGAAATGCTTAACATACGGTGTTATATGAACACGACGCCTCAATGAATACAAATAACTCATAACTCTATTAAATGTCATCTGAATTTATCTCATATTTTGTTTATTAGTGACACTATATAGCCCTAAACAATATAGAATACTAGGCATGATATATGTAAAGGGTGTCCCAACAAGAACGCAAGATTAAGAGAAAACAGTCAATGGCGTTCGGTATCGTGAATTGATAACCAGTTTTTTCCTGCCTAGAATTGAAGAAATGTATGTGGAGGGCGTGTGGTTTCAACTACATGTCATACAGCCAGAGAAACAATTCAATTGTTGCATCATCAGTCATTTCCCGGTCGTGTTATTTCACGTTTTGGAGACCAGAATTGGCCGCCTAGATCGCGCGATTTAACACCATTAGACTTTTTTTCTTTGGGGTTTTCTGAAGTCGATGGTTTACGTGAATAAGCCGACTCAAGTCTTAAAAGAGGAAATTGGACGCTGCATTTATGCAAAACGGCCATTGAAAATTTCATTAAAAGATCGCGTGTGTGCCAGCAAAGCCGCGGCGGCCATCTGCCCAATGTGTTGTTCCATACATAACCTCATTCTGTCTACTTTACGATATAATAAAGTTTTACGACTTTTTTTTAAATATCTGTGTTTTATTTAAAATTTAAATCTGGCGTTCTTGTTAGGACACCTTTTATTAACCAATTTCTGTTTAATCGATCTAGGCGACACTAAACCAGTGTTAAAAAAAACTTCGAAGTGAATAATTTAAACGGCGGACTACATTATCCACTTGATAGTTAAAGCTTAGTTTGTTAGCTAAAACTACTCCCAAACAATGTACACTGTGAGTCACTTCAATACGTGTACCACGATAAAATAAACTTAAGTTTAAATTACTATCAGAAAAAAGCATAGTTTTTGTTTTTTGAATGTTGATTAAGAGTTTATTTTCCGTCATCCATGAGCAGATCAAATTTAACGCATAATTAATATTACTTTGCAGGACATCAGCAAACTGATATTCTCCCTTAAAGAGCAATTTTTGCATTATCTGCAAATGAATAGGGATTGCATGTATCATCAAGGCTACTAAACAGGTCGGTCAAGTACAAAATAAAAAGTATTGTGTCAAGTACTGAACTTTAAGGAACACCACTTTGGACGGGTAAAACAGAAGACGACGAATCATTGACAACAACATATTGACTCCTATCATTTAGGTATGATGAAATCAATCGATATGTATTAACGTCCAAATTAAAATTGGTGTGCGAGTATAAACTTATCTAACAAAACACTATAATCAACACGATCAAATGCCTTTTCTAAATCCAAGGACAATAACACGCAAACATTTTGATCATACACTTCTTTCCTTATGATATCAGCAAGATACAGGGTGGCCCAAAATGACCGAAGTGGTGTGAATTGCTTATAACTTTTTATTTAAGACATATTTTTTCATTTTTTTTTTTTTAATACAGTAAATTTATGGGGAATATTTTTACATTAGTTATTAAAAATGATATCCCGCAAGTGGTGGCCATTTTCTGCTTCGCACAAATGTGCTCTTTCCAACACATTTTCCATGACCTTTCGCAAAATTTCCGGTGTTATGTTGTTAATTTCGTCTCGAATATTGGATTTTAATTCGTCAATAGTCCTGGGCTTATTAACATAAACTTTCCCTTTTAAATAACCCCAAAGGAAAAAGTCTGGAGCGGTTAAATCCGGGGAACGCGGAGGCCAATTAAAATTGCTTGTACGCGAAATTATTCTTCTTTTGTGGATTCTCTTGTGCTTTTTGCTGGAAATAAATTGCATAGTCAAGTCGTTGCTGGTAATCTGTCGGTTTCAATTCTTGGACAATTTGAATTTTGTATGGAAACATTCTTATGCTATGAAAAATTCGCTGCAGTTACCCTCTTGAGATGCCAAGTTGTGTCGAACGTCTCCTGATTGATGTTTGTGGATCCTGCTGAATACTCTCCTGCACCACTTGAATATTGTCATCCGTGTGCACCGTTCGTCGTCTGCCAGCACCAGGAAGGTTCCTTACTGCTCCTTGTTCTCGAAAATTGGCAACAAGACGGTTTATTGTTGACTGAGAGGGTGCAACCCGCACATTAAATTGACGACGGTATGCACGCTGAGCCAACACAATGGACCGTTGATTTACAAAGTAAATTTCAACGATTTGGGCACGTTGTTCAGTTGTGTATTGCTCCATTATAAATTCTCCAAGTCTTTTTTACAAAATACTAAAAAGAAAAGAAAAAAAAATTATAATAAAAAAGTTATAAGGAATTCACACCACTTCGTTCATTTTGGGCCACCCTGTACTTATTGGTCTTACTGATACCATAAGGAAAGACCAATAGTAGTCCAGTGCTACTCCTATAAAATAGACATCCACATTGACAGGCATTTAGCAACGACTCACTTTCAATGAAACGCAATAGCTGACACTTTAAAATTTGCTCCAAAATTTTTGACAATAAGGGAACTAATCAAATTTTCGAAATTACTGGAGTCATTTCTCTTCTTAATTGGGATTACCTTAGGCAACTTCCACTGGACTGGAAAAGAAGATGTCATTATGATCGAGTTGTATATGTGCAAAATATGGCATGAAATTAATGGAAAAATTTCTACATTTAAGACCAATCAGAAAACACATACCCTGCGTAAACTTTGTTCTCCCCCAATCAATGACAAATATGGTTTTTAATTATGGACTGTCATTGACTGTCACTTAAAGTGATAGCAGATGAACTTAATAATACCACACAAAAAAGAGCACACCCTAATAAATGTATTGACTCTTGGTCTTTTTTTGCACCAGTGACGTCAAGTTGTATCTACAATATGTTTGCTAGCCGATCTATTAAAGTTGATTTAGCAAAATGTCTCTTGGTTTAAATGCAACCGTCTATTGGGGATAAAAGAAACCAACGTAGTCGTAGCCTGCAAAAATGGCAATTCTGTTTGAATTTACGAGTATGTCGTCGACGTCGTCGTCGTCGTTGTCGTTGTTGGAACATAACAAATGAACTAAAAACCTTGACATAATATTGTCATAATCTAATGAATTTATATTTAACAAATATATTGACAACAACTGAGCCGACTGACCAAAGAACCGGCCGCTTGATGTTTGCTGTATAATAATGGATCATTTTCGCTTTCAACGTCTGTCAAACTGTGGAAACTGTCACTATAAAATGTTTGACAGTTTAATGTCTAACGCATAAAATATTGACACGAATTTATCATTTGCTATGTGAATTTTAAGAAATTTCGCATAACCATTAAAATGAATCAATTAGCACTTTATTAACTAAAAGCATAAACATTTCAGTGGAAGAAAAAAGTGTCATTATATAGTTGTCGACGATTTGACTCAAATTGAAGCAAACGGAAGCGATTGCTCATCTATAGAGTGACGCATAAGCAACGTTAAAATTTGATCAGTGAATACATTTTTTGTTTAAGTCTTTTTTTTCGTCTCTTTACAGAAATCGATATACATTTTAAAACTACAGCCCAAGAAATGCTTAACATAC
>JAHXMU010000209.1:0-66522 GCA_019455685.1 Philornis downsi
AGCTCTTCCTGATTCCGTCATATATATCGAGGAAATAAATGAGTCCCACCTCATAAATATACTATTATGAGTTGAATTTTTTCCGAAAAGCAGTGTTCACACACCGCTATGAAACTCCCATTCAAGAATTCGTTTGCATAGTAGTCACAGTAAGATGTTTAGCAAATTTTCTTATTAATTTATATGAATCAGAAAAGCAACGAAGCGTTAAACAACATTTAAATCAAAATGTTTAACCCTTGTTAATACAAAGTCAAGAGGGGGCAAACTCAGAACTAACACGAAACTGTCTGTATTTTTTAGACCAATTAATTTTCAAGCACGAGTACATAGAAAAGATGAAAAATTATTTTTAGACGCAAATGAAATGAAAAAAGTGAACAAGGTTACATTACAGAGAATACTCGTACACGGTGTACTCGCACTCTACTCGCATTATACTTGCAAAAATGTTAAATGAATTCAATTACGATAAGCTGCTTTTTCATTCATACCTGCACTTTGTAGTGTCGTTCTTTGGTGTCCACAGAAAAATTGCTCTATTAACCTTTACAGCGTACAGAGGTAATAAAAAAGATGAAATATTTCATCTATTCTTAAATACCATGGAACAGATGACACCATAACGTGTCTTTATGCCATGGAATATATCCAATCCAATCAATAAATGACATATGGTCACAACTGAAGCTTTCCAGATCTCTTTCAATATGCAGTTGATATATTTATCAGTGCTCAGACGCGACAAGTTGACATTCAAGTTGTGTTGACTGCCATTGGAGACACTCGTTGTTACAGTTGCGTACTTTAGGATTTGTGATAAATAATCGATATTGTATTTAAGTCTGTCGAATGGCTACTGGTATTAGACGATGTTTAAAATATCTTGTCTTTATTGATGACATTACGCTCGAGGAAACTATAATATATGTAGTAGTAAATTCTTCCAGATTGATCATGGCAATAGCATAATAGTGATTCGAATTTAAACATTTATATGTTAGTAAGTTTATTTTGATATATACCAACCTGCTGACAGAGGAAGATATTGCAAATTGGATTTTGAATGAAATGTTAGGTGCTTCAAACATATACACGGAATAAGAATAGATATTTGAAGTTTTTTTCTTACAAAATATATTTCAAATATTCGACAAATATGACTTATTTATTAATATAGTTCCTTTCTAGTTCGGTACATCTTGTCCAATGTTATTCCAATTTATTAATCAGTATAAATAAATACGGCTTTCCAAGGTGTTGGAAATACTCATTAGCATTGTTGTTAATTCGCTTGTTAAATCCAAATCTCCTTCAGCTTCGTAAAGATAATGCAAAATGAATATAGTGGCAGATGCAGATGGTGCAATTCGTAACCCAATTCGTCGAATTTTAAACAATGTATTCGATTTTCGCTATAGGCATAAGGAAGGAAGTTTTGTACAGTTAAAGAATAATGAAAAGGCATTGAAGGACATAAGTTTGACTTCAAGTGTCTTAAGACGAAATTCGTTTCAAGATTTCTGGACAATGACTGGCTATTGTATAAACTTGAGTAAACCTATGGTGATCCTAGTAAGAATTTCCAAGTAGTAACATTTTTTAGTTCTAATTTGGACACACAAACAAATCGTCGAGAGATTTGATTTAGCAAAACTCACTGATATAGTTTTAGGACCACATTCATAAATATTTATAGGAGGTTTAATAATTAAATTTTTATAGCAAAAACGTTCTTCAAATATTCAATAATGAGTATGAATGAGGCGCCTGCTTGTCTGATGACTGGTTATTTGAAAATCAGATGGTCCTGTTAACTCGAGTAACTATGCCGATTCTAGCAAGAATTTCCAAGTAGTAAAATTTTTTCGGTTCTAATTTGGCCACACACAAAAAAACCGTCGACAAATTTAAAAAAATCACTGATTAAGTTTTGGAGCCGCATTCATAGATATTCATTAGAAGTTTAATAATTAAATTTTCAGAGCAAAAATATTCATTTTGTAAATCATATTTTTCTGCTATTAAGATACACAACATTTTTATAATATTAGTATTGTAAACTTGTATAGGGTGGCGCATAAGTAACGCTAAGATTTGATCAGTGAATATATTTTTTGTTTAAGTCTTTTTTTTTCGCCTCTGTTCAGAATTAACTAAATAATACTTGGGAAATTTATGATAGAAAGGCTCAGCACAGAACAAAGAACCAAAGTTGTTCAATTCTACTTTGAAAGTCAACATTCGATTATTCAGATCATATCGAAATTTCTTTCATGTTCGAAATGTTCCTGGCGTTCCAACAATTTACCGATTGGTTGAGCGTTTTGGGCAACAAGGGACTGTTTGTTATGTTCCGGGTGCTGGAAGACCTCGTGCAGTTCGAAATGAAGTGACCATTGCTCCAGTGCAAGATAGTATTGAGGAAAATCCCGAAACTTCCATCAGGCAACGTTCTCAACAGTTAGAGATGTCTAGATGGTCTTTGCAAAGAATTTTACATATGTTACTTCTTTTCCCATATAAGATGCAATTGGTTCACGAGTTAAAACCAAATGATGCACAAGAACGCATTCAATATAGTCGCCGTTAACGTTACTTATGCGCCACCCTTTATAATGTATGTCTTATTGAATTGTGGAGAAGTTATGTTGTAATATTATAATTTAATCAAATCGGTCTTAAGGTTTAAAATTACAAACCTTGAATAAACAAATTAAACTAAATATTTCGCTAAAAGCTACTGTTGCCTAGTATTAGCCCATAGAAAAAAGGCGGCTCCACGCAGTAAATCATTCTGGGTGTATAGAAATTTTGCAGCAAACTTTCCAAGAATTATGTAAGGCGGCTCTGTTGGTCTCTCCAGACGACATGTTGTAAACGCGCATCAGCATAAATTTCAGAATTTATGTTTATGCGTTCACAATATTGTATTGTATTTCAAAATTGACATAATTGGTGCTAGAAATATAACTCATAACCAATCAGACGGTTATCCAATTGTGGCTGTCAAACATTAAACACTTGTAGAAATAGTCATTGCGAACTCAGTTAATGTGAAGGGGACCCCTGACCTCTAATTTAACTTGAACTGAATTCTGTGCACAGTTTTGTTTTCCTTCAATTTTATTTCACATTAGATGCTTTCGAATAGATAGTTTCCTAGCATCATATCCTATGATCCTATTCTATTCCTTTGGAATAGATAGTTTCAATGGTAGGAAATATCAATGCAGTAGCATTGTGACATTTCGTTTAGAATTTAAGCTAACAGATTTCGTTGAGTGTAACAGTAGACAATTTTTTTTATTAGAATCAAATACTAGTCTGGCCATTATATGAAAACACTTGTCACCTGTTTGTCTAGTGATCTTCATAATTTAAAAATTCTTTAAGTAATCTGTAATACTGATGTTGATGCTGCACTGATTTTAGATTCAAATGGATTTACAACATCGTAACGTTTTGTATTTGAAAATATTTGTATTTATAAGAATTTCAAATTGAAGCATAATTTGTATACAATCTGGTATGTTCCAGATTCTACTTTGAAGTAAAAGTAGTTTGTAATCACTTCAATTTGACACTTGGGTGTTCTAAATTTTACTTTTTACTTTTCATTTCTGTTTTGTTTTCGAACATCAAATCGTAGTGAATAATTGCATTGTTCTAGAAACTACTTTTAGGTAAAAAGAAGTGGTTTTAAAATACTTTGAAATTTTATTGTGAAACAAAAATTTTTGCAAATAAACATGAAAGTATAATAAATAAAAGTGGTCAGATTCCTTTGGTTGAATAAAAATTTTCATTGTTTGAAGGGGAAAACACAACAATACAACGCAGGAAACAATAATGCTACGTTTTATGCAAAACAATCCAGACCTGGAAAAATGGGGCCATGTAAAATTGGAAGAATTGTGGAATCTTTTCGCGGCTTAGTAATTTCCACGTGAGTTCCATCAATGCATCCTACTACACCGGGAATACCAAATTTTTGCATGAAGTGGCGCTTAGACAAATTTTGTTCATCAACTGTTATTTTCAATTTAATCCACCTAGAACAAATATATTTTTCTAGAAAAATAAGCATTCGATTTAACATTCTGCAGGTGGTGCTCCGTGCTAAGGCCACATTAGTGTCTTTTCCGACCCCTCGTTGAAATCCTCCTTCTGCTAAAAATCTTAATGTGGCAACAAGCTGTAGTTCTGCCGGAATGGATGATTTGGGCAGTCTCAATTTTATGCAATGTAAAATGTTACGAAATGCATCTTTGTTGATGCGATAATTTTGTAAAAGCCTAATAGTTTTTATTAAAAGTATATTGAATGTGCTTAAGTACATATATGTGTGTACTCAGGTAGTGTCGCCCATATCCAGAGGATTTGAGAGATCCCGCAAAATTCGCCTTTGTAATTTTGCTCTCGCGTATTCATTGGTTTGGTATACAGTGGACACTAATAACGTATTCATTATTTATTTATCCTTTATTTATTTGTCCTTATTATTTATTTATCCTTTAATTGTATGCACAAAACATCACAAATAGTAGTTTTAATAACTAAATTTTATTTACAAGTCAATATCAGCTGTTTACAACTTCTGTTTTCGAATTTCATTTCATATGAGAAAATGAAACAACAAATTGCTTCATTTGTACAACATCAAAAACGTATTTTACTTTAATTCCACTACTTTTTTGGAACATACCTGAATATAACATTTTAAATTGAATATTTCAAATTAAGATTGGATTATTAGAGTTGTTATTTTGTATACACTTTTATGCAATAAAATTAGGTTGGGAACTTAAATGTTCTTTAAATCAATTAATAAGCTGGTAGATATTTCAGGCAAATAAAAGTTCTTATTATTAGTAAGAAAAATTAAGTTTGTATTTGTGATGAAAAATTGTGTTCCTGATAATATTTCTGAAATAAGAAAAGAAAATCGTTCTAAGGTAGAAACGATGAATGGAGTACTTTATTAAAGAGAGTTAGATAAATTTGGATTTTATGTGATGAAAAGCAGAATTCTAATTATTCTACTTATATTATTTAAAGCATTTATGCAGAACTCTAACAAGCTTTGCATGTAAGTTAAATTTAAAATTAACATATTTTGTTTATTGAATACTACACAGTTTAAGTTATACTATACAAGTTATATTTAGAATTTAGGAAACTTCAGATTACGTTTTTTTTATCAAATAAATTCAATTGCCTTTCGAAATTACTGTAAAACCGTTTTATTTATAAATTTTTGTTAGCAATATAATTCGAAAAAGAAAGAAAATAACTCACATGAAATCATATGATGACCCGTTGATTTGAAAACAACAGAGAAAAAATTAATTAAATTAAATTTACAATCTTAAATAGTGCGAATTGTAAATATTAGCCAGTCTCCTCGTTGCTGTGCTGTGATATAATGATCGTTTTGTGAGAAGCAACCAAGTGGCAAGATATCAAAAAGAAAATGCTGGCCTTATAGTTATATAAAAACAATAAAAATGAAATGATAGGGTCATAAATATACAAAACATCGAGAGTGAAAAGCTCAGGCGCATAACAAGCAGTCGTCACATTAGAGTCGGGTGGACGCTTTTGTGTGCCATTATTAGCAATTGCCGGAAAGAGTTTTAAAGTACGAAAGATGGAGTGTTTTGGAGGTAGTATGATCAATCAAGAAAAGTCAACAATTAAGTGCTTAAATTTCAACTAATAAATTTTTCGACAAATTTGGAGATAATGTTGGAATATTTTAGAAACAAGTTTAAATGCAAATAAAAAAAAGAAAAAAAATTGGTGAGGTAATTGCCAAACAGATTAATCTGACAAGAATGTTATGGTTTTGACGATATGAAAATAATTCTGAAAAATATTCATCAATATTATAAAAGTTAACACGGGCTTGGGGGTCCACAATTTTGAAAAATATTTATCAATGTATATTATGAACTGGTTATAAAATTTAAATTAAAGTAAATAACATCGAAATAGAGTTAACAAAATTGTACGGTATGGTAAGACTTGTAGGGTATATCTAAATTTCTAAAATTTTTACCCACAGACACAGAGAATATTCTTTTTGATCACTGGTTCATCTACCAAAAAGGGGCCACAGACACAGAGAATGATCTCTTTGATCACTGATTCATTTATTAAAAAATGGGCTTTCCCCGGAAAGTTGTTTTTTTAAAAAAAAAAAAAAAAAAAAAAAATAAAAATAAAAATAAAAAAATAAAATAAAAAAAATGAGAAAATATATTTTTCAAAGAGTGCTAATTTTTGCATTAAAATTGGATTGGCATTAATTAATTAATTTAATTATTTAAAATTTTTTTATTTTATTTTATTAATTATTTTATTATTAATTATTAAATTATTTTAAATTAATTAATTAATTAATAATTAAAACAGGATTGGCATCAGTTTATGTGATATTAAATACGACAACAAGTAAATAAAAAGAAATAAAATAAATGAAAATTCCCAGATGCTGATACAGAAAAAAATTATGTTTTATTCTCCTTTCGTTTCTCTAGAAGATTAAAGCGAAAAAGTTTTTTGTGTTTTTGTTAAATGAAATGAAAACAGATTTGGATAGTGCTCATAGCATATCTGCATTAGTGTTGGTCAAAGCTGTAGATGTATAAGATGGCTATGCTTGCTGTGAAATAAAACTAAATCAAAAACAACAGTTTTTTTCCCAAACATCTTATTGACTTGTTTTCATCTAACATCTATTCGAATACGTATTTCGAAATTGGTTGATATGCTTTTTTTTTGGCTGTTCACAAGTGGGCGCCAAGCAGTATATTAAGCTACTATTTTCAAACGAATTACAATGACTGTATAGGATATTCCACAGTTAGTTAAATGCAAGAAGAGAAATTAACATATTTGGTAAGATCAACTAAATATGTGCAACCTACCTCGGCCTGCTTGGATATCTTGCGCTTCCATCGAATGCTGTTCTACCGATTTTAAAGCGACGACAGATCACAGATCTTAACTGTCTTCTGTTCAATTTCTTTGCGCCAGTTTTGATATTCATTGGAAGTATTCTTTGTTCTTGATATATTCTTTACACTTCGTCTTTGGGAAGATAGTATGATTTTCTTATATCCCCCTATATATCCCACAATTTTTCACATTCATCCACCGTTCCAAGAAGTTCTAGGCTTTTCTAAACAAATTGTTAAGTTCGAATAGTAGAGATTCCTATGCAACCAGTCGTGTTGCACACATGTGTACACTCCCATATCCCATACCGACTAGAAAATGTTGAGGTAAAGGGTTCTCTCCATTTGTGGACTTATTCGATACAAAGGCAAGCTGTGTCTTCATACTTCTATAGCCACTAACACACTTTTGTCTTAATGTACAAGTCAGTGGATAGAATACGTAGCATGACATTCAGAATTTCTAATTTTGAGAAATTTCTCTAGTCCTACATCATCCATAGCACTATTTATTGTCGAGGAATTAATTAACATTTGAAATCAAGGGATTCATGGTTCTGAATACCTTTTGAGCGTCTATCGTTTTCTGCTGATATTAAAAGTGTAGTGGGAAAATTTCTAATATAAAGAATACAACTTTTTAAATGCTATTTAAATTTGCGACTACTTTTGCTAATAATACGCCGCAATTATATGTTGCTTTCTCTAATTTCGAATCGCCATATAGGATATTTTTATTGAGGAATCTTTTTTGTTAGCGTTAAATTATATAAACAAGATTTTCTGCTTTAGAAAAATTCTGATTTTGAATGAGTTTTTGAAAATATTTCAATTTAAACACTATAATTTGCATGGTCCCCCACTACTATATTCATCAAATTTCAGCACATATTATTATAGTGTGTATTTTTGCTTTATATTGCAGTATTATGAATTTGCTTCATAGTTTACTTAACACTTCAAGCTTAACACATCACCCTCGTCTCATTACGGTCACTATAAATGTTAGTTAGATGCGGTGATAAATTTATTGTCGTTGATGTTTAACAATCTGTTACAGTTTTATTGTTAAAATACACAAATTAGCGTTGCTACCGCTTGGAGTGTTATGCCACCTGCTGCACATTCGAAGAAGCTACTACACGCCCAGTGTCACGGTTAATACGGATGTCAAGTGCAACGACACCCAGTTGAAATTGCGGTAAATTGTTGAACTCGCATAATAAAATACAGCGACCTTAACAAGACCACACTAACAAAAACGTAACAGTGATTCGTTAGCAGAAGCAAAATTGCATCACCGGTGCTACCAGTAGTAGCCACAACATGTAATTTCGGTTACAATGAATTCAGTTTTTCATAATGTCACTCATGGATGTTGAGTTGAATCCGTGGCGCGTCTAATTATAACATCTGTCCAAGAAATACTCGGCTAATTATGAGACGTCCACATTCATTAGTTCACATTAATTCAGCGTCGGCTGCTTATCTTTAGTCGTGCTCACAATAAAGCTTGTTAAATAATTTGATTAGTATAATTATATTTCGAATTGTTTTGGCAATCATAGTGACCATTGCTCTTCCCATTCTTCCCATTCAACATCAAAGTCCTTAAGCACGCATGACATGTTAGATGTCTCTTTGTTTTTGCTCCAGACGTGTAGTGTGCCGAGGTTATTTTCTAGATTTGCTAACTACCAGAACTTAAATGATTTTAATAGAAAACGACATGAATTTTCTTACAATATACTTGTTATATTAAAACAATTGTGGTTTTAATTTACCCTGAAGGTTATCCGCAGGGAAAAAAATCACAAATTTTAAAAATGTTAGCCATTTGCATATGAATAAGCTGTACGTAGACATGTTAATGTTTTTCTTTTATTGCGCTAAAATAGTTTAAGAATGCGTTTAACCATGGGAAATTCTTATTTGGTTTCTTGTATTACCGTAAAATTGCCGCTTTGATCATAAATATTGTTTATATGAAAAAAATTCAATTCAACAAACCGACACAGAAACAAAAAAGTTTTAAAGGAAAACATCAATGGCTGAGTAATTCTAATACATAGGAAAAATAGTTTATAAAACTCTGAGAGTTTGTCTGGTTTCATTTAAAAATATTCATATCTATTGAATTTCTTGAATTTGGCAACCACTATAACATATTTTCCTATTAATAATGTATGTTGCATTTTGTATCACTTATATACAAAACAGAGAATTGCTAATTTGATCGTCTGATTCAATTGTAATTTCCTAAGACATTCAAAATTCTGTTACACTTAAGCAATATTCAAAGTTTGGAGACAAAGTACCTGTTAGCGCCACTCCCAAAATCCCCCTGGTTTCAGAACAATTTGGAAACCCTTTAGTAGTTAGGCTGAAATACATTTTTTCTAATTGTGAATTGTTGAATTTAACGAAACTTAATTAATGTCAAGTAGCGTCCCTGAGCCTTCGCCATTTTAATTTAACTTTTCTACTTACAAGTTGGCTTAAACGCTGTGCCCAGAAGTCATTTACTGAAATAATTTGAAGAACTAAGATTCTAGTGGTTTTCATACCAAAAAGTATGTATTTACCTCTGATAATATTTTTTGTAATTTCTAATTAATTTGTTGTTATTTAGGAATTTTAATGCAGGAATTACTTTGTGAAATAAATTCAGTAATTTTATAAACAAGGTGTGCTCAATCAAAATCCCCTGGAAATCGCTAGTACGGCCTCTTTGCCTCCTCAACAGTACCTTTAATAAGGGCTGCTCGTGAAATTGAATTGATATTGAAATTTAAAAATGCATTTGGTTAAAGCAACAAACTAGAGTAAGCCATTGAACAGACGAAAAGTTGTACAGCCATCATACCATCAACACCGCCACGTATTGAGGTCCAAAGTTTCGTGGTCGATGTACAGACTAATCGCCAAGAAAAATGGTATATCAAAAATAATTTCTTCTTATATGTAAGACACCAATTTATATCACTTTCTCTGTAGAAAATCATATTTTTTATATATTTTCAATATTCTTCCCAATAACTAAGGTAGTCGCTTAAAAACTCATAAAAATTGGAGTGATTCTTTATAGTATGAATCAAGCATTATAGTACGAGTATGTTGGTTTTGGTTGACGAATAAAGATCAATATTCCAAAAGGTAGTTTCAATATTTCCAAGAGCTATTTTTTTACTAATGCATCAATACGTTCCGTCTGTAATACCTGCAAACCTTAATATAGGGGAAAATTAATTGGCAAATCGCTAAATGAGTGAGCTTTGGGAAATCTGTGAAAATTAAAAATCTATATTAATCAATCAATTGTGGTAATTTAACGTGGGTCTCTCTTTGGAAGCCTTACTCATGGTATGTCATCACACATCAGACTGTTTTTATTTGCATTTGCGACAGTCACCATCCCTTTGGAGAACTCAAACTAATCCCGGAAGGATTAGTCGAAGTACCTTTAAGATAAGAAGTATATCGCCTTGGAAAATATCATCAAGATTTGCTTCCTTTCTCAGTGAAAGTACCTTTAAAGTCACTCCCAGTAAGGAGTGAGGCCTATCTAGACACCACAATCTAATCGATGAAGAATACTGTTTTCCAAGTTTCCGCATTACTTTCAGGAGAACCTGATGTAATGCAAGATTGCTGACAACACGTATTCTGTTAACCACAGTCAGCACGATGCACCCACAAGGGATCCTGCGCCACAATCAGGCAAAAACCAACTGTTTTTGGGGTTCCTGAACTTCCATGCTACCAGAAAAGAAAACCTTCTGGTCAGGGTTTCGCAGACAAAAGCTGCTTCAGTTTCGCTACATCATACCTCGCATGGAACTGGTCATGCACCGTATAAACTTGCACGAAACGCAGACATACACCTGCAACAGATCGCAGCTACACGCCCTTGTACTATGCAAGCGCACACAGAAAAGAGGAATGCTTCTACAGCACACATTCACATGCATCGTACATTGTACAACACATATGACAGTGCATCTCCGCAACAGAACCCCTAACCCATTGACAGCAAACAAAACGAAAGTTATCTACCCTGACGCACTCACCTATCCTTACGTCTTGCAAACAATCAGCCTGCAAAGTGACGTGCTTCGGCCACGTTGAAGATAACATGTCTGTCATCTCCCAAATGTTCCCAACCCTCACAATCTCTAATGTGTCCAAATGTCTAATATCATCATACAGAAGACATAAAACATGCTTCCAATCTTCTATCTGATGCCTACTGTCACAAGAACTACTTTCGGCCAGATTTCTTTTGAGCAGAAACTCGTCCAAAGAACGAAGAACGAAAGAACGAAGACGAAGCAAACATTCCGCAAGAAAGAGAATGTGGCTCTACCTTTATGCGACTGATCCCATCTGGATTGTCATCTGGTTACCACACATTCCCCCAAAACTGTCCTGCGTTCTGTCCTACTTAGGTTTTCTGTGGCCTCTATATCCCTTACAAGGTCTAAATCAGCTACCGAGCGTCCTCTTTGCACCCGGAAGTCAACCTCCAACCTCCCGGAAGAACCTCCAAATCAAGAGGGAAAGCTCAAATCAAAACCTGCAAGGCATTCGTGGGGATAATCTGTATCAATTGGAAATCAGTATTTTTGGTGTTTTGTCAAACCCAGCGTCCACCATTTGGTCAATGGTTCCTTAAAAACGGATTAACCCTTTCCCGAGCCTATCAAATATAACCACATGGCGCTTAATCAATATAATTATTGAGAAAAACATTGAAAATCCTCACTATTTCAGAGCTGTGTTCAACCCTGGTATGGGGATTAAATAGTTTTTCCCTAAAAGATTGGTATTTTTTAATTAAATATTTACAACTACGCCCACAAATAAAGCGATGATACCAGAATTAAATGGGTTGGAATAAAAATTTTTAGTATCTGTACACTACTACTGTACGAGTATATTGCATATAATAAAACAAATAATTAGTAAAAATTTTAAAAAATCATGAAATTTTGTAAGGGCAATTTTTTTGCTACTGTGCTGATTTTGCCTATTTTCGAATATGAGCTGATTTCGATTATGAGACATTCTAATATACCTATAGATCAAGATGTTTAGTTTCTTACGTGCTTGTGAAGAGAATGGATGGGCACACTACACTTAAATCAAAAGATATTTTCATAGCGATCATATAATTAAGTCGCATTATGAGCATCATTCCTGCCACCATTAGAGATTTTGATTACTAAATTGTTTTTAATAAAATAAAATTAATGTTTAATCTTATTACTGGGATGATCTAGAAATTGTTTGAAGATTTATGTTTTAATGTTTGGCCCCCGAATTTGACCTGCTGCTACTACAGGAATGGTGCACGAATCGTGCCACAAACAGAAAACGGAGACAAATGGGGACTGTTGTTTAAAGGTGTTGAAGGAGGTTTTTTTTACCCAGCACTACACCGAAGACGTATCTGTTTCAAAAGCATATGGAGCAACTGCGCACATAGTCAGACCGGTTATGGAGGAGTTCCAACGAAAATTCCCAAAAAAATTATTATTCAGAAACTCTACTTTCCGCCCAAGTTAATCTAACCTGACCGCACCAGAGGTGTACAAAATGAAACCAAGGAATTTGACTGAATAGAAGCAGTCTATTAAAAAAAGTTGAGACGATCCCGATTTCAACCCTTCAGGCCGCTATGAATAATATTCTGATCAAGTGTCGCATATGAGGTCATTTGCGACGAGCTATCATTTTCAAAACCAATTAGTTCTATAAAATAAAAAAGAACAAAGTAAGTGAATTACGTTGATTAAAAAAAATTATTTGAATTTCTTATTGTAGCACAATTGCTGAGCCACCCTTTACTTTACTGTTGAATTGCAACAAAAGTTTTCGTTGTACAGGAATAGTTGATAATTGAAAGAAGACCCTAAGAAACCAAAGTGATTGCTTATATATTTGGCGTTCATTTCGTTAAATTTTTCCTTTAAATTTCTTTTCATTTAAACATCTGCCATATGGAAATATCTAAATCAACTTAACATTGTAAAAAGGCCACTTTTGTTATTGGATTTTGGAAACTCAAAATTGTAAAATGTTCCATTTTGTACAAATTCAAAGAAATAGTATCACTAAATGTCAAGCCAATTTTTAAAATTGAAAATCAATCAGGTTGCATCTCAGATTTTCAATACAGCATCCATAGGTTTTTTTTTACTAATATTCTCAATTCAACTTTGACAAAATAGCTGTTGAAATATCTTCAAATATTACTTCTTATTCAATGCTTTCAAAATCGTAAAATTTCGGATGGGTTTTTGCTAAACCGATCAGTTTGTAAGGGCGACCGTAAAGCAGAAGGTTATTGCCAAGTATCGGAAGTTAAAGCAAGGGACTAATCGGTTGAAATAATTCTAATTTTATCAAGAATTATTCAGTTATTCAAGAAAAATCCAGTGAGCAAAAACTTAAGTTAGAGTAATGAAGTAATTGAAAATTCAGTATGTGAGGTGGATCAAACAAAAAAAAAAAAAACATTTTCTGCAACATTTATATTTTTGAGAAATAGATTTTATTTTCAGTGATCTAAATTATAAATTATAACTTCTGCTGATGCCGAAACTTAAGTTAGAGTAATGAAGTAATTCAAAATTCAATATGTATATTTATATTCCTTAGAAATAGATTTTATTATTATTATAATATATATTATATTATATTATTACAGTGATCTAAATTATAAATTATAATTTTTTTACAGCTACACTAGAACTGCATTTTTATGTCTCTTTTTCTCCATCCACCTACGAGTATGGTGTAAAAAAAATACCCTGATTTTCGAAAATTCGCTAAAGGGACTTTAGCCACAGTTTATGGTTGAGTTTTTTCTGAAAGATTGTTTCTCATGCTAGAATAACAGCTATCCAGCTGTGGAGACGACTTTTCGTGTTAAATATGGATAAAATATATGGGTTTTCGAAACAGAAATCTAGTTTTTAAATTCTCCTGATATTATCATATTATTTTCGTTACATAACATGTATTTTTTCGCATTTTGTTTAAAAAATTAATTTGTCCATCAAATAAGTCACTGAGTTTAATTAATAACATGGCATTAAAAAAATTTTTATTACAAAAAACTTCAAATTTTGATTTTTTCTGTAGTTAAAAATACCAAAAGGAGTTTTAGTCGCTATGAATCATTTCGACGGGAAGCGTCGCGCATTTTGCGTGCGCGCATTTTACGAGAACTCTCTTTCATATATTGCTACTAGGCGACTACATTGTGCTGAATATGGACTGCGGCGAATTAATGAAGCTCCGAGTGCTAATTTTATTAAAACATGGGTAAAGCGTTTTGAAGAGACCGGTTCAACATTTAAACCACAAGCAAATGGTCGCCCAAGAACATCTATGACCGCAGACAATGTTGAGAGAGCTATGGAGTCAGTACGACGAAATCCACAAATGTCGACTCGCAAGAGATTGTCTGTCTTACAATTATCGCGACAAAGTTTGCAAAGAATTTTAACATTGGATCTTAAACTGCATCCATATAAGCTGCAATTAACACAAGAATTGAAAGAGTCTGACTTCATAGCAAGGCTCGCATTTGCTAATGAAATGCTTATCCGATTTTCCAATTTTGACGATATCCTATTCTCTGACGAGGCTCATTTCCTTATGAATGGGTTCGTAAATCGTCAAAATTGTCATTACTGGAACAGTGAAAATCCCAAAATCAAACACCAGAAACTATTGCATAGTCCTAAAGTGACAGTATGGGCAGCAATCCCTGGCAGAGTCCAGAATTGACGCCTCTTGACTTTTTTTTTGTGGGGATACCTCAAACACAAAGTCTACAGTAATAATCCAAGAAGCATCGTTCAGTGCAATGAGAATATCCGTGGTGAAATGGCAGCCATTACACCAGTATTACTGAAGAAAGTTTTCAATAATTTTCGTTTGCGGTTAGAGGAGTGCCGTCGTAGAGAGGGTCACCATTTAGATGATGTTATTTTTAAAAAATAAACTCCATTTATTACTCTACAATGCCTTAGATTTATTTTAACCATACCTTTTGTATATATTTTTTAATCTATTTTTTAAATATGCACGTTCTATTGCGCCACCGTGTATCTGTTTTATTATGCTGCGATAGAGAAATAGAAACAAAATAGAGGTTTCTAGTTTCGTTTTAGGTGAGAATCGAATCAATATTTGAAGTGAATGGTTGTTTCGAATATGAATCAGAAACAAATTTCTTATGTACCTTTAAATATAAAAGACGCAAAGAAATTTAACATTTTTGGGGTCCCTCAAATAAACTAATGATTTATTTTTTTTAATTTGCGTTTATTCCCGAAGATAAAGAAGGACATAAGTAGAAATTGCAAATTGATAATATTGTTTTTTAAAAACTGTATTCATCTTAGAGATAATGCAAATGCGTAATTAATTCTTCAATATCGACATCTAAACTACCTGAACAGCAGATTTTCCGTGACCTATCATTAGTTCAGTTTCAATAATTATGGATTGCCCAAAGTTTGGTTCAGTATAAAGATAATGCAAATGCGTAAATAAGTCTTCAATATCAACTAATAAAATACTTGAAATGCAAACTTTTAGTTATCTTCGGGTCGGTTTCAATAATGATAATTATTATTATTATATACATATTATTATATTATATTATTATATATTATTATATTAATAATTATTATAATTATGGTTTGTCCCAAGTGTGATTAACCACCACCGATTCAATTTAATGAGTATACAAAAGTGCAGATATTAACAAAAATATTTTGTCTGCCACCCAAAAAAAATCAAATCAACAAATAATCTTAAAAGTTGATACAAACACAGCTACCAAATATATCAATAATAACGCATTTCCTCAAAATATTGAACGAAACCATATTTTTACGAACATGTAAAAAAGAGCCAATTATTATATCTTAAGTCTTTTGTATAAGACTTTAAAGCGACAGTATAGAAAAAATTGTTGCTTAGACATTTTGTCACCTTTGCTTATATTGATTAGTGACTGTAACTTGAGAATATGTAGCATTTTAATTATATAAATATAACCTTTGCAATGAAGAAAAAAGAAACTACTTTGATTTTATGACATTTTATTGCTATTAGAAATAATAAAATTAAATTGAATAAAAAAAAATTGCAGTGAAACCGCAAACCAACTTTATACTCATTTTGTAAAGTTCTCACCACTTGATCCGATTTTAATTTCGTTTGTCTTTAATTTGTACTCTGTCTCATGATAGCGCTCGCACCGTGTTATTAAAGGCAACCTTGGTAAATATTTATATCCACCACAGAGGAAACTTGGCCAAGAATACATTACAACAATAATGTTTGCTTTTAAACCTACAACAATTTGTTTTACTCTAATTATTTCTATAGAAGAGGCAATTACCATTTTTTTCTGATTTCAAAAAATTCACATGATTTAGATATTTATATGAACTCGTTTGTAATCTGATTCATTTTGAGATGCCAGTGTGGCGAATATTAAACGATACTGAGCAGAAATTATTATAATTTCAAATTAATTCTCAGCAATTTATTGGCCATTCAATTACGAATATGATTGATGATGTTTAATACAGCATTTATTGTCATCATTCGAAGCCACACAAAAAGTTCAGAAGAAAATGATAGGGTTTCGTTTACAAATGAGATTTTTGTGAAAAATAACACAAAATTGGTAGAGAATGAAGATATTACATTGAAAAATGCTGCCGTAAGTTAAAAAGCGATTACCAAGCGTGGATAATAATTGATGCAAGTACAGATCAAAGGCAAAATAATAAATAATTCTGTGTACATTTAAAAATATTAAAATGAATGACTATTAAATAGATTTAGCAGAGTACTCGTAATTTAATTTCCCTAACGTACACAACTGTTTCGTAATTATAATCCACGAAGTTGGTATTAACACAAAAATATTAGCAATTCATTGTGAATTAAGGACAGAATTTGAGACATGAACTAAAACAATATGTTGAGATCCATACTATACGTTATACCAATGAAGCATTAAATGTAATTTCTCTTTGAAAGTTTACTGATATAACTGACAACACTTTTCCAATTTAATTACTTTTAGCTGATATTTATTTACAGTTGATTTTATTGCCAGGTGTCCTCGTAGGCATATGATATGGAATATAAAATATTCGAAAATTATTCAGACAAGTCATTTTTCTCCCATTTGTTGTAAAGGATTATCTATTTTTAGTGGTTAATGACCGCCAGCCCGGCAAGGCAGTCAATTGTTAAATACCTGTCATCCGAAGTGTTATTTATTTAGTGAAAGATTTGCTATTTGCGAATATGGATTGTGTAACCACCGAAGAATGCGTTAAGATATTTAAAACTTACTACAAAAGTGGTGATTCAAACATGGGCTTTCAAACGAACAAAATGTTCTTCAGCAATGAAGCTCATTTCTCGCTTGGTGATTGCGGAAAACAAAAACTGATTGTGGAAAAACCACTCCATTCGAAAAAAGTGACTGTTTGGTGCGCATTATGGTCTTAAGGTGGCATTAGACCGTATTTTTTTAAACTACCTCAAGAAGACCCACTGCTTCAATCAGTCTAGAGACGGTCATTTAAATGACTTTGTGTTTCGTGCATAATGGTAAGGTCCATGCATTATAATGAAAGTTTCATCGAAATGATAGTTTTATGTGTATTTTATTTAACTCTATTTAAAAACGAAAAACGGAGAACCCTATAGAATCATACAAGAAGACTGTTTGCATATGATCATCAAAAAATCGTTGTTGGAATTCATTTGGAGGTCAATTTTTGGGCATTTATTAGTTTATATATAAAGAATGATGTGTTTAGCGGTGACTCCTAAACTAGATCTTGTTGTCATACTTTTTTTGCATAGATCAATAACCAGAAATAACCTCACAAGTCTCAATTTAAAAAAAAAAAATCACGCTTTAAAGCCCGATTTAATACGGGACTGTTGAATACTTGTTAGATAATTAATATGTAACCCATTCGAAAGAAGTTACTTTTTATTAAAAGTTAAATATTCTTACACAAAAATTAAATATTCATACTTTTAATTTCGATTTACATCGTAAGAGAAGTAATATAAACGTTTCCAATTTGAATTATTAAAAAAAAACACTTTTTAAATATCTCCAATTCAAAAATTTTGAAAATAAATTTAAAAATGCTTTTACTTGTCATTTTTATTAAACTGGAATACAAAGCCGATAATTGTACAGATTTATCTATATATATTCAAATATTTTTGTTGAAAACCGTCAGTTTTCGAAGTTGTGCTTCATAATACCCAGTAAAAAATTTCAAGTACTTCTCATGGAATCGTCCTCTTATTGCTTTTAAAAAAATTCGATTTAAAATTGATTCACTGGATGCTTTGAATAATGCTTGGATGATTTTTCAATTGTATAAAAGTCATTTGAAAGAACTTACATGGATGTCAAAATAATACATACAATGATGAATTTTTCGAATATTTTCTGGTGAATTGGATTAAATTTATCACAAGTAAATTCAAATTTGTATTGTTTCATGAGCGCCTTTACAGAAGCAGTGAAAAGTCATCATAAAGGTAAGGCATTACTCCTACGATAAGTCTACGTTAAATTCATTGTTCCTTATCCACATTTAAATCATCCTTTGGTCCCAAGAATTGGGTATTATGGTGTTTTTTGGACGCTTCCTATTTCTGGTGTTTGGTTTCCTATAATTGTTCATAGTCGGATATTAAAATAACCAGAGATATTACAATTTCTTCAATTTTTTTATAGCTCTACTTAATAACAAATTTTAGGGCGAAACTTAAAAGAAAACTATGATTAGTAAATTTGACTAAGGAATGATCTAATTAAATATCTGTATACAAATAATCATCAACACCGGGTTTCCTATAATTGTTTATAGTCGGATATTAAAATAACCAGAGATATTACAATTTCTTCAATTTTTTGATAGCTCTACTTAATAACAAATTTTAGGGCGAAACTTAAAAGAAAACTATGATTAGTAAATTTGACTAAGGAATGACCTAATTAAATATCTGTATACAAATAATCATTTAGGTATATGAATTATCTTATGCTTGGCTATATTGTGGTATTAAATGCGAATATCTCAATGTAAAAAATAAGCATTTACACTGATCCGAGTTTTTTTATGTTAATATTTCACACATTTTGAAACCACTATCCACAGATTATGCACATAGTGGAGGTTTATATATTCCGGAAAATTCGCTGTAGGGCGGTTTTTAATTGCGGAGTTACCATCCAATAATAAAGAGCAGGCAGATTTATATGATAGAAGTAATAATCAGGTGGCTTCATACACTCGAAATGTCAAACCGACTCCTCTTCATCAATTAAATTAAAGATTAACATTTTTATATCGATTCTGATAAGAAACTCCAATTCACGTAGTTATGTTGTGAAATCCGCTCACAAATATTTGTTAATCAATGTATATTTCAGTTCACTCATTGCTATGATTTTCCTAAATTCTCTTCTCCAGCTCAGTTAAACTTGTTATTAGATTGTGAATCTATTTTTTAATTCCGAATCGAATGGAGTCTAATACTGTTGTACTTAACCTCAAACTAATTTAAGTTAAATGTAAAGAAGTTCTAACAACAATTAATTAGGTGGTGTACATTTAAGTAGATTGAAAGTCACTACTTTCACATCATTGATATTATTGACATATCTGCTAAATCAGTAATATGCAACAACAATAATGTTTACATATTTAAAAATCTCATACAATGGTACAAAGTAGGAAAATTCAATAAGTAAGAAGAAATGGTTCAGAAAAGTGAAATTTTGGAACAAATAAAAAAATTCAGTTCTTTGCGAAAAATGCCTCTGATGGTGAAAATAACTAATCAAGATACGAATTACTTTCAGTATAGACAGAAATTCCAATAAGATGTAAATACTGAGTTTGACATGGATCCCCATCAAGCAATGCCGTCAATTCAGTGTCTTCGAAGGCTTTTCGTCTTCCTTCACACGAACGGTTGTCAACATCAAAATCACCGACAGCGACAGAACCAATGTCGATATGTTGTTTTACTTAAAACATCATCTCCCTACACATTTTGAAGCTCTCGATGAGATTCAGCTGCCGTTTTCTTGGATTGAAAGGAGAAAATCAATACTTTCTGCATATGACGATTATTTGGTACAAAATCACACATATTCACACAATCAAAAGAATATGACGTCAAAAGAAAATCACTATTGGATCAAGACGATATATGCCTAAACTTGGCTCACGACGTTTTGGTTATGGCAGAATCGACTAGCACTTACAGCTAGCGCCATCTATTGGCCACCCAGGGGAACTTAGTTGCGGACCTAATATATGATGATATACTATCGCGCCAGTTTCATGTAAGACTGAATATTACAGCTTCGAGCAAGATAGAATGTTCAGGATGCTGAATCATAAGTACAGGTACAAAAGAGCGAGATAAGATCATATTAGGACCATTAAGGTAGTAGAGTTAAGTTCATATTTTTTAAACAATTTTATCAAGTTCTGCCAAGTTAAGCTACCTAGAGTTGTTCAATTTTTCTTAAATTGTTAATAATATATTGGATCGAATATGAAATTTAAATAGAGCAAACCAATTTTTTTCTTCATACATTTAGTTGTACCTCTCTGTTAAAAATTAGACCTCTTTTCTGTAAATATACGAATGTCAAAAGATACTTGAGCGGTAATTTGAAAAAAATAATAATTTAGCAAACAACTTTACAGCGCTTTTGAAAAATTAGATAAGTCCAAAAAAGCCAGAAACAAATACATGGTGTTGAAATAGGAATACTAAAATAACTTTGAAAAGTAAGGGAAATTGGCAACAGGAAATTAAGAAAATTAAACAACTAAAACATATCCAACTTTACAAAAATGATTAATTCTAGTAGGTTGAAAATTTAACGAAATTGGAAAAACGATGGAATGGTGAGGTATATCAATATAAACTAAAAAAATCTTCGAATAGTTAAAAAGATCCCCACATTCTATATTTTTAATAAACACTAGAGCTGAAATTTCAGTCAAGTAAACTGACTTACATATGTCTTTACTCAACTCCAGCAACGTCCAGAAAGGACGTGGGAAACCGCTATGTTCTTTGTTATCAACAAATGCTCTAAATGCTAATTCTGTAAAGCACAATTTAATAATGAGGTGTCAAATTATATATACCTTTTTTCTTTTGGGATGAATTTATAGGGTTATCCATTTAGTGGTTTCAAAACTGCCCGTCTGACCGCTGCTAAATACCTGTCATCTAAAAAGTTATTTATTTAGTGAAAGGTTGAAAGAAATATGGATCGTTTAACAACCGATGAACGCGTAAAAATAGTGATTTAAACGTCGGCTTTCAATCGATCAAAATTTTCTTCAGCGATGAAGCTCATTTCTCACTCGGTGGTTACGGAGAACCCAAAGTGATTGTGGAAAAGATATTGCATCCGGAAAAGGGGGCTGACAATAAAAAATAACTGGAAAAAAGATAAAAAAGCTCTGCCAAGCTTAAAAACCAACTTTAAAAAATCCACTGCTACAGTCATCCAGAGGCAGTCATTTAAATGGGATTGTATTTTGTACATAGTGGCAAGCATTATAATGAAATTAACAAAAAATAACTGGAAAAAAGGTGACAAATGAAAATAACGCTAGAGGAACTTTAAAAGAATCCACTGCCACAATCAATCCAAGGGCGGTCATTTAAATGGCATTGTATTTCGTACATAATGGCAAAGTCCAAGCATTATAATGAAATAATAATTTTATTGAAATTATAGTTTCAAGTGTGTTTTATTTAATTTTACTTTTGAAACCAAAAAAATGGATAACCCTATATAGTTCCATAAATTTTAGCCAATTGCGAAATTAAGATATATTCGTAACGGAGAATTTCAATCATCACTTTTTCAAATACTCAATTGTTTTAATTGAGACGTTTATTATTTTTCTCAATTAAATTTAGTTTATTAATTTCTCGACAAAACAACGTTTTTCCACAATTCCTACAAAAATAAGAGAAATTTAATACAGGGTGACGTAATAGAACGTGCATATTTAAAAAATAGATTAAAAAATAAATACAAAAGGTATGGTTAAAATAAATCTAAGGCATTGTAGAGTAATAAATTGAGTTTATTTTTAAAAAATAACATCATCTAAATGGTGACCCTCTCTACGACGGCACTCCTCTAACCGCAAACAAAAATTATTGAAAACTTTCTTCAGTAATACTGGTGTAATGGCTGCCATTTCACCACGGGTATTCTCCTTGAGCTGAACGATGTTTCTTGGATTATTACTGTAGACTTTGTGTTTGAGGTATCCCCACAAAAAAAAGTCAAGAGGCGTCAAGTCTGGACTACGTGGGGGCCATAGGATATCACCTCTTTTCGAAATCAGTCTGCCAGGGAACATCTGCTTCACCACCGCCATGGAGTCATTTGATGTGTGAAATTCACTATTCTTGAACTTTCAATTTCTGGAGCCAAAAATCCGTCCAACATCTCAACATAGCGTTCCGTATTAACCGTGACGTTTTGGCCACGTGCATTTTCGAAGAAAAAAGGACCAATTATTCCTCTGCCAGAGATTGCTGCCCATACTGTCACTTTAGGACTATGCTATGGTTTCTGGTGTTTGATTTTGGGATTTTCACTGTTCCAGTAACGACAATTTTAACGGTTTACGAATCCATTCATAAGGAAATGAGCCTCGTCAGAGAAGAGGATATTGTCAAAATTGGAAAATCGATTAAGCATTTCATTGCCAAATGCGAGCCTTGCTATGAAGTCAGACTCTTTCAATTCTTGTGTTAATTGCAGCTTATATGGATGCAGTTTAAGATCCAATGTTAAAATTCGTTGCAAACTTCGTCGCGATAATTTTAAGACAGACGATCTCTTGCGAGTCGACATTTGTGGATTTCCTCGTACTGACTCCATAACTCTCTCAACATTGTCTTCGGTCCTAGATGTTCTTGGGCGACCATTTGCTTGTGGTTTAAATGTTGAACCGGTCTCTTCAAAACGCTTTACCCATGTTTTAATAAAATTAGCACTCGGAGCTTTACTCATTCGCCGTAGTCCATATTCAGCACAATATAGTCGCCTAGTAGCAATATATGAACGAGAGTTCTCGTAAAATACGCACACGCAAAATGCGCGACGCCTCCCCGTCGAAGGGATTCATAGCGACTAAAACTCCATGAGCCCGCCAACCCAACGATGTAGGCGCCTCCCGCCCGCGCCTTTTCTACCCAGCAAAAAAAGATGATGCAATATGCACGTTCTATTGCGCCACCCTGTATAATATAATATGAAGAATCATTACAGTGACTGCTTAATTGGAATCTCGTCTGTGTTTCCTTTCAAATACAGGGTCGCCCATATTCGACGGACCCATGTTTTTTAAAAAAAAGTCAAAGAAAAAAATAAAAATTTGGCGGTTGGCAATCTTATTCATTTAATTTGTTCCAAGTAGATTTGTTTACATCAAGTTTTTAATATGATATCTCTCAAATGGCCGCCTCTGGCGTTGATGGCGTATTGTGCCCTTTTTGCAGCATTTTCCATCGTTTTCGCCAACATTTCGGCCGGAATAGCGGCTATTTCTTCACGAATGTTGTCCTTGAGCTCTTCTACGGTCCTTGGCTTGTTAACGTAAACCTTTGACTTCAAATGTCCCCACAAGAAGAAGTCAGCGGGCGTCAAGTCGAGCGAACGCGGTGGCCAGTCCAAATCACCACTTTTCGACATCAAACGGCCCGGAAACAAATTCTTCAGAAAATCGATTGTTATGCGACTTGTGTGCGGTGGAGCGCCGTCTTGTTGAAACCAGAACTGCCTCATACGCTTTTGACGAATAATTGGCATCACAAAATTGGTCATCATGTCGCGATAACGCTCCTGGTTGATGGTAACAGCATGGCAATTGTTTGCGTTTTGGAAGAAAAACGGCCCAATGACCGTTTTCGCACTAACGCCGCACCAAACTGTGACTTTTTTGTCATGAAGAGGCAATTCTTGAATCTCCTGAGGATTTTCAGTGGCGTAAATACGACAATTTTGCTTATTTACGGTCCCATTCAATGTGAAATGGGCTTCATCGGACATGATAATTTTGTTCCAAAATTGCTCGTCATCATCGGTCATTTCGATGACTCGTTGGGCCCATTCCAATCGACGAGGTTTTCCGCAGGCAACAATCTTTGCGTCAATTGAATTTTGTACGGGAACAAATGCAAATCAACGCGAATAATCCGTTGTAAAGTGGACCGAGCCATGCCCAACTGCTGAGAACGGCGTTTTTGGGATGTTCTTGGGGACCTCTCAACACTGGCTCGTACGGCAGCGATATTCTCGGCCGATCGCCTTGGTCGACTTTCATTTGGCCTCTTCGGATTAGAAAGAGCCTCACCAGTCGAAAATTTTTCGTATAAACGCTTAATGGTGTTCTTAGAAGGCGCACTTCTCACATTTTTTAATATTTTAAAAGCACGTTGAGTTTTCACAATTGACTTCTTCTGTTGAATGTAAATTTCAATTATTTCAGAGCGCTCGCGTGGCGTGTATTGTTCCATGGTAAAAATCTGCTTGGACTGACGCTTCAAACGCGGTATGTCATTAAGCGATCTGACATCTCTGTCAAAAGTTATGGCGTTGCCAGATGGGTCCGTCGAATATGGGCAACCCTGTAGAATACATTTTAACGTGCATCGGTATATTAACATTTATATTTTGTAAGGAAAGAATATAATAATATTGCTTATACCGCATCGAAAAACTTAAGACACGAACTTTTTATGAAGATACTCGTATACCTCCTTTAAGATTTTCCCTTCAGTTGTAAAAGAACACTTAAAAGTTTTTTGTTGTCTGAGCACTGTACACTTAACACCTTAACAGTTGGTTGCAGTTTAGCATAAACAAATCGTTTCGTTCACCGCACTTCAGTAGAGGTGAGTTTTCACAGATATAACTCTGGCTTGTTTACATCAACACAGACTAACTTTAAGAGAACTCACAATGTCCTCTTAACGTTTGTTACACTTGACTTGTTGTATGCGGTAACAAGTGAAAACTCTTAATGTTAAAGTCATAGGCATTGTGACCGTATTGCATCTTTGCCTTGCTTGTGACTAAACGTCACATCGCACAATACTCTTTGTATTTGGCCATTGGCAATACTCAGCGCTCACTCACTACCGGCTGTCGTTGCTACTGGCATTGCTCATTTAGCAAAAACAGAAAAGCGATGCTCAACACGCTTGACTGCTCTTGATGGTGGTGGTAAGTTTTCGTTCACTGTGACGTTTAATCTTGATGTTGTGGGCCTTTTGGGTATATAATGCAAACTTGATCTTAGAATTGTTACAGTATTCCGGGCAAATTCAAAGTGTTCGAAACCGTGCTAACGAAATACAACAAGTATAATATTGAAACAAAAATTAAATCCGAAAAGACATTTGTGACAATATATAAACAATAATTTGAAAAAGACATATTCTGTTTGGACGTGTATTTTATGTGTGCTTTTTTCTTGTGTTTTTAGATCCAATTCTTTAATATTTGTGCATCTAACTAACGAAAGAAACTCAATTTTAGCATAATGTCTCCCTTGAACAAAATTGTTATCCTTTGTGTCGCTTTAAGTGCTACAGTTGCAAATGCAAAGCCGGGATATGCCGTTGATTATTATGTGAGTGCTAATGTTGGAAAATAAATGAATATGTGTGTTTTTGCAGCGACAGGACCTTATCTATATAAAGGAAATATAAGAAACAATAGTTAAATGGCAAACATTTGACTAAACATAGACTATGATGATAAACAATCCCAACGTGTGCATTAGAAAAATGATATTTGCCTATCATTCCAAAAAGTTGACGTTAAAATTTGAAAATACATTTTAAGGATTCTTCATATAGAGTTAACTTATTGTTGGCCTAAACGTGAAGTTGAAAACACTCGTTCAGAAATTAAAAATAAAGTTTGAGCTTTTAAAAAATGTGCTTCTTTATTTGTCTTCTAAGGAATACATTTCCAGTTTTATTCAAAAATGGTCGCAGAAAACCATTTTAGACAGAATGAGCTGGGAGATTTTTCAAGAAAGCTGAATCTTATGTGATGGGTTTACAAGCTCGTTCGCATCCAGCAGCTATAACACAAAAGTTCAATGAAATATAAAATCTAATACATTTATTGTATTATACAGGGTGGGCCATAAGGGTGTTGGCGGTTTAAATATTCAATAAAAAAAAACTACGAAACATAAAAAAATATATTTGTATTTTTAAAAAGTAGAAGCATGGGAATTTTGTAGTATTTAGTATTATGATACATTAGGCAACAAAACGAAATATTTTTTAATGAATCTTAGATATTTAAATAAATAGGAAAGTCACGTAAAAAAAAATTGAATTTACGGAAATTTCTTTATTTACACATAAGAATAATATTTTACCACAAGAATTTGTAAATAGCAATATCTGCTGCAGTCGCATTTTAATCCCAAATGGGTAAAAAATGACACTACTTCTTCTAATACTTCTCGTATGTCTTATACAGGATCAATTTGAATTTACTTTGGACTTTAAACCCTTAATTTTGATTTCACACTAGAAACATTTAAAACTATATATATATATATAACAACTTAAGATATAACAATTAAAGCCATGTCTCTTTTGATGCTTCGTAAAATCCCTAAAAAATTGTTTTCTGTCATGACGAAGTATCTACAATTGTTCATTAGAGTTTTTCACGCCATAATTTTCCCACGTTCTACTTTAAATTTGTGGTAGTACCTCCCCTTTTCGCCTGTAATTTGGTAATTATATAGCCTATTCATTTAAAAATTGACCAGTCGTTACAGCGTGAACAGCATTAACATATCTCGTGTTATGGATGCAATTTGCCCAATCCATACAAATACCATCGCCACAAATGTTGATTAACCCTAAAATATTAGTTTATTATAATATTTGAAATGAATCCATTAAACGCTAAATTTGAGCTGTTACAGGATGGGCTAAACATCATCTACTTGCTATCTTCCCTTTATAAAACGACAGATTCGGCAAAATTAACTTACCCGTCTATAATTTATAGTTGATGTGATGCAAAACTAGTTCGCCTCAATCCTTCAGTCCTTCACAACTTGAAGGCAAAGAACTAACTTATCCAAATTTTGGAATTATTTGTATGAATATGTTGAAACAACAATTTGTTAAAAAAAATTTATACAACGTTTGTAATCGGACGAGTTAACCACTTCCTTTTATTTACCACACATGCAAAAAGACAGATTTTACAAAAATACAACTTTGTCCATAAAATTATGTCAGTTCTCATATTTTGTAGAACATTACGGATATTTCAAATTAGAGTTAATTATCTTTCTAATAGTATACTAAACCAAAAATAATACTTTAGTGAGCTTTACGTACTTTGGCATTGAAAATGAAAATGTTATAAAAGCAAACACTATGCATCGAAATGTACTGAAAAGTTATGTTGCTATATTTCTTTTAGGGGGGAATGACTCGAATTAAATTGTATTTCATGAATAATTTTACAAATTGCTCTTGTTAATAAAGCCATAACTTCTAAGCCCGATATTGATTCCTGTTTGCTCTATTGAGTTCTTAAAACCGAATCACTAAAAAGCCCATCCTGCACCATATATTCTGCCCTTATCTCAGTTTGAACAAAATCCACTTTTAGTGATTCCCCGAAGAAAAATGTTTTGACCCTATACATCGTATGATCTTGGTGATCAATTGGTGTATTAGGTGAGCAACTAAGTTCTCACTGTTTTTTTTTTTTATAAAGATGCAACTTTATCATGGAAACATATTTACAAATAATTCATTGAAAGTATTGCCCATCGCTAGCTACTACCTTTCCCCATTTTTCTGACAAAGTTTGAAGACCGCCACGGTAAAACTGTTAATCTTTTGAGGCTATTCACGAATCCAGCCATTCCTTGATGTCGACATATGAGTTCAACTGCTGGCCAGCTCGAACGGAACAGTGATGGTTTCGCCTGCTTTCAACAGCAAAACCATCAGCGAAAGAGTAATAAATAACACCGACCTGGTCCCACCACATATAGAGAACCTTCGCAGCTTAAATATACGGCAGAGGCAACGACATAGTTGCATGACCGGGCAGCTCCCATGACTTTCTTTTCTTTGGATTGCTGTAGTGAATCTATTTTTCATCATCCGTTTTCAATACGATGAAGAAAATCCTTCCTTTTTGTCTCGTCGAAGTAGTTGTCTACAACCGAAAAAACGGCGCTCAACGTCCCTTGGCTTCAGCTCTTAAGAAACCCAAGTTTCTTGCTTTTGAATCATTCCCAACGCATCCAATCGCTTGGAAATGGTTTGACGGGTAACTTCTAATACTAAAGAAAGATCTACCTGCATTCAATTCAGTGTCTTCGAAGGTTTTTCGTCTTCCTTCACGCAAATGGTCGTCAACATCAAAATCACCGTCTTTAGAACGACAGAATCAATCTTACTGTAATGAATCCATCCTTCATCACCCATTACAATACGAAGAAGAAGACCCTTCATTTTTTGCCGCTAAAGAAGTTATTCACTGGCGAAACAACGACGCCCAATGTTTCTTCGTTTGAACTCATAAGGAACCCAAGTTCCTTGCTTTTGAATCATTCCCAACACATGAAATCGCTTGGAAATGACTTCGCGGATAACTTCTAATATTGAAGCAAACTGTATCTGCATTTGACACGATTCCGCATCAAGCAATGCCGTCAATTCACTGTCTTCGAAGGTTTGTCGTCTTCCTTCTAATGAATGGTCCTCAACATCAAAATCACCAATCTCTATTGTGTTGAGGCGGTATGTTTACAATATGCCTAAGCTTGGCTCATGATGTTTAGGTTATGGCAGAATCGACTAGCACTGACAGCTGGCGCCATCTACTGGCAAACAGAGAACTTAGTTGCGCACCTAATACAATAAACAAGAGCTCATTTAATTAATTATTTTGGGAGTATTATGTGATAGCATTTTGTTAGAATAGAATGACCTCCATGTCAATGCGAATATTAATTATTCACTACCACAAAAATTTCTGAAATCTGTCTCTATAATGCTGTTAGCTAGAAGTTACTTTATTCATGAAAAAATTGGTTAATTTTACTAGCAGCTTTCTTAAGAAAAATTGATTTTTTAAATAAAGTGGTAATCGATGAAAACTGCAAATTTTCATAGTAAAATTCGGGAATTTCTATCCGTCACTGTGTAAGCTTCATGATAAAATACAACACCTATCCTTTGCTAACCGTAAACATTACAAGTAAGCTAGCTTCCGCAGATTTTATAGGCATAACCGTATACTGAGTTTTCGTGAATCAATTTTTTTAAGAAATCCTGTTAATTTGATAACCTTGTTCAGATTTAACTCTTTTTATTTGAAACATAAACTTTGAACTTAAATTAAGAAATTCATTTTTCGTCAAGAATGTCCAAATTCAAATTTCCAATTTCCAAATTTTATCATAATCTGTTCAGTGTTGCACATAAGAATTTCAGATCTTGAATACATCGAAAACTCTTAATCTTTTTTGCACAATTGTTATACATTTTGAAAATATAAAATGTAAAGAAGAACGTTCTTAAGAACTTTGTAACAGTCCCTATAAAATTAATACTTGAACATTTTGACAGTCTTAAGAACTTTGTAATTGTCCTCACAAAATTAATATTTGAACATTTTGACGGTCTTAAAAACTTTGTAATTGTCCTCACAAAATTCATATTTTGACATTTTGCTAAAAGCCAGAATTTGAAGATCTTAGTGCACAGATTCCTACAATATATTTTAAATTTGAGGAAATATATTTAAACACTGTAAGGGGAGAATTAACTTTAATTAATCAAAATGTATAAAAGTATATATATTTTTAAATACAATGAAAGCTTAGCCTTATTTATTATTCAGTCATTAAAATTTCAAAGGGTGCCAACTTATGAAAATCATAAATTAAATGCGTTTTCTTAAATGCGTTCTCATAAGGACTACAATGTTTAATATATTAAGTATGCCACATTTAATATAATTTTAACATCATTGTGGCCTATTGTGGGTCAAATTTCATCGAGTATTAATACGAATTGGAAAATATTATTTAAAACCAAAAACACCAATGGGTCAAATATCGCTAAAATATATAATAGAGAATAATCCGATATTCTATTAAAAAAAAACAACTTATTCGAAAGTCTAAATGACAAATTCAATATCACTATAAGCAACATACAAAAGGTACTTAACGTAAACAAAGTGTAAAGAACTTCTCATAGAATTACTTTTTTTTATTGATACCACTAATATTTGGTTCAAAATTCAAAAAAGTTTCAAGAATGCAAAATATTTTTCTTACATAGCAATGAAATGATGCAAATGATGATGTTGACTTCTCAAATACTTAGTGAATTATATCCAATTTATCACATGTTTTTCAATAACTAATATTTTCATTATTTCATGAGTTCAGCTTCAAAAGCACTAAAGCTGAAGTAGCTGAAGCTAAGGAAAAGGAAGCATTTTCTTCACCGTATTGAAAACGGGTGATGAAAAATGTATAGAAATTGGCATTAAACCTAAATAGAGCACGTGTTAAATTGGGAGTAGTTGCACAGATCGATTAAGGAGAAATTGGTTCATGCTTATATCATGCCTAGTATTCTATTTTGTTTAGAGTTATATATGTATAGTGGCACTAATAAACAAAATATGAGGAAAGTTCAGATGGCGTTTAATAGAGTTATGAGATATTTATATTCACTGAGGCGTCGTGTTCATATAACACCGTATGTTAAGCGTTTCTTAGGTTGTAGTTTCAAAAACTATGTAGATTTTAGGTCTTTGCTGTTATTTTATAAAGTTGTTCGATTGTGTAGTCCTCAATTTCTTTTTAATTCGTTTAATTTTTCACATTCCACTCGTAATAAGCAGCTTCTTATTCCTAAAATAACCACACTCATGGGTCGTGCTTTTGTAGTAAGAGTAGCTCGAATTTACAATTTACTACCAAGCCATTTAAAAAGTTTTAAATTATGTCCTGATTCTTACAAAAGGCACATTCTGCAACACTTTCAGACTTTACTGTAAAATGTTGTTGTCAATTAAACTGTGAGCAGCCTTTATTACATACCGATTATCATATATTTTAAGATTATATTCCGATTAACTTCTAACTTTTGAATTAGTCTTTTTTTCCATACTTTTTTTTTTGTCTTCAATGATCATAATGTCATGTTATATTATTATATGTCATATTATATTTTTATAAATTTTATATTTAATTTTTATTATGATGAATTGTTGCATATTGTAATTTACTTATAATTGGCCGGAAGGCTTTAAATTACAAGCCAGAAATAAATAAATAAATAAATAAATTCACTGATTCCGATTCAAATTCGGAAATGAATTTCGGATCTCAGGAAGTGTTTTCGGCTTTTGTTATTATTATCAAACACCCAGTAACAAAAATCTCCTGAAATTAAATATATTGTTTTAAAATCGATTACTTAGAAACCTAAGATAATCAGCTAAAAAGACTTTTTAATGCAATCGGAAATTAAATTTAAGTTTTTGAATAATAGCAGCATTAGCATTCTTAACATTCTGGTTATAAGACAGAAAAAGTTCCAAAGTGAAACATTTAATTAGGCTGAGATTGCTGACAACTTTTGTGAATTCTTCTGGCTGGAGAAGTTAGTGGCAACATTTTGTTTCTTATAATTGTTAAGTTTTTAATTTGTTTAACTTCCACATGCACCTTACTTGGTGCCAAAAATGTATGTATTGTTATGTGAATAGCTCACTGACTACCACACATTTAGCTTGATATGAAGGTTTTGGAGTCAAACATTTTGCAATATTCCATTATTTTTGAATATCGAAATCGGAGAATATAACTGAAAATATTGTTTGTTTAAGATAAACATTGTTGAAATGGTTTGAGTAAGATTTGACAAGACATGCATATGTTTCATAAACATAAAATAAAATTAAATCAAATTTTTATTCTGTATCCTCTCTTTAAGACACCTTAAGTAATTTTAATTATTGCCTAGTTATGCTAAAATTATGGTTCATTTATTAGGATCACCCCAAATATGCCTTCAATTATGGTGTTGCAGATCACACGACTGGCGATGTAAAATCTCAACACGAAACCCGTGATGGTGATGTAGTTAAAGGTAAAAATTTACAACGATTTTGAACAAGTTTTAACATTTTGACATTACATATTTGTTAATACTTTTTATTTCTTCTCCACTCAGGTCAATATTCTTTGGTTGAACCTGATGGTTCCATACGCACCGTCGACTATACAGCTGATCCCATTAACGGTTTCAATGCTGTGGTAACGAAATCGGGACCCACCGTACATGCGCAGGCAGTGGTTGCTAAGCCTGTAGCCATTGCACCAAAACCTGTGGTAGCCTATCAGCCAGTGGTTAAACATGTGGCACCCACCCCCGTAGTCGTTGCAGCACCTTCTCCTTATGGTAAGTTGAAATTTTGCCTCACTTAGAACTAGCATAAGAAAAAACTCGAAACCACAGGGAAATGTCAGCACTTCGAAAGCACCTGTATATTTAGATTGATAAAATATAACCCCGTTTAGATATAGAAACAGTAGATGGCTGTTCATGTGTCACATTGACCTCCCCCCTGCCCCTTCACATTTTCCGTTTAGTGTTATTAGCCTCCACCACCTTCGCTTTGTGTTTGCAACAATCAGTGTTAATTATCTCAAACAAACAACAACAGCAAAACAATTAACAACAAAAATGTGCATTGTTTTTTCTTCTTCTTCTCTCTTTATTTCCATACTGCAAAATGCAAAACATTTTCCCACCCATACACCCCAACCATAAACAAATCAAAGATGCAGGCATTGACACATATCGTATGTTAAAGTTATTCAGACGTCATGCCAACTACTATAATGGTCAGATTCTGAAATTACGTTCCGAGGAGGATAATCTCGATGACTACGAAGAGGCTGAGGATTATGCGGGAGATTATAAAGACTATTGAAAGAGAGAGTGAGAGAGGGAGAAAGAACTTTTAAAACAAATACACATTGAATACGAAACCAAATATTAATTAACAGACATCGAAATATATTTAAAATAAAAGGAGTAATTGCAAATTTTATAATTCTATATAAAATTATTGATAAAGTTTTGAACTAAAGAGAACTGAGGTGATTCATAGAATATTTCCTAAATGGCAAGCAATTTTGGAATAAGCTCGCAAAATTTTTAGAAATGATAATTTTTTACATACTTGACTGTTATATCTTAAGGACGATGAAGGCAACATAACAAATGAAATCTACTCATAAATATTAAATATACCGATTTTTGTTTTAGTGATAGTTGTAAATATATTATCATATCACGAAATATTGAGAAATACAAATTATATTTGTGACCTATTGCCGGCGGCACTTATTTAGCTTTTAAATGAGTTACGACTTGGTTACCAGTGATGGAAATTTTTCTGAATCGGTATTAATATGTGACCTCAAAAAGGCAAATTTTTTGGAAAAAGTCTAGAATGTTTTACGAAATTTCAGAGATAGAACAAACAGGGAAGACTAAGACTAATTTATAAATCCGAAAATCTTTGTGTATAAAAGTTTATAATTTAAACTTTAGTTTCAAATGTAGACTTGCGCAGAATGAATCTGAAATATAGGTCTATATTTCTGTTTCTACATTTTAATGAGAAAAGTTTTACGAAATTCCAAAGCTAGAACAAACGATGAAGATTTGAAAGTAATTAATGAAACCGAAAATTTTTGTGTAAAAAAATTCACAATTTAAACTTTAGTTTCCAAATTTAGACTGGCGCCGAATGAATCTGAAATATAGCTCTATATTTCTGTTTCTACATTTTAATGTGTTGTGTCTTGAAAACATATATAGAAATAATAGTAAAAACATTAGAACAAACGTAGAAAAATTGTTTTTCGATTATAGATCACTTAAAACATTAGAAAATTTCCTGCGATGCGTTATTGTTGCACAATTTCGACCCAAGTGGTCATTGCCCATCCTATAAATGCCGCCTGAAATTGTTCTGAGTTATTGTCGCTTCAAGTTTGATTTGTTAACAATTATTTAAGTATAGGAGAACTATAGATGATGAACTTTGTTTTCTTCGGGCATCCCATTCTGCCGATTTCACCTAATAAATTTTATTTATTAGAGCATTATAATTATAAAGGATTATCCATTTTTTGGTTTTCAAGCAAAGTTATTTAAAACACACATAAAGCAATGATTTCGATTAAACTTTTATTTCATTATAATGGTTGGATCTTGCCATTACGTACGAAATACAATGTCATTTTAAAAGACGTCTCTGGTTTGCTTGGGGCAGTGGATAATTTTGAGGTAGTTTTCGAAAAAATACAGTCACTTTTCGGTATGCAATGGATTTGCCACAATCACTTCTGGGATCTCCGAGACCTATATGCGACAATTTTGCTTGTTGATTTAACCATCAAATGAGAAATGAGCTTCATCGCTGAAGAAATTTTTTTTGATTAAAGTCCCACGTTTAAATTACTACTTTTGTAGTAATTTTTAACTATTTCTATGCGTTTTTTAGTTATTAAACGATCCATATTCGTGGCAAACTTTTCATTAAATAAATAACACTTCAAATGACAGGTACTTATGTACAGGTACAAATGACTCTGACAGCCTTGCCATACCGGCGGTTTTGAAATCACTAAATATATAACCCATACATTAGAACGTAATAGTCTTAATACTTACTAGAGACTGACGTCAATGCTGTACATTAGTTTGCAGTTAGGAGTAAAGTGAAAATGCGATTGCTAAAGTTCTGAAATGGTTGTCGCTTTTGAAAAATTTAAACAATCTAAACAGGGATGAGGACATATTACATATATAATTTTAAACTACTAAACTTATACAACATATAATAAAGTGCTCATAATGAGATACGAAAAAAAACAATACAGGACTACTCAGATTTTTGTTTGTACGTATTGTAATGACTTATAAAGCAATTATTTTTAGATGCTAAAAGTTGTAAATACTTTGTATTTCAGTCACAATATGTCATAGGGCGATGTGTTTCATATCTGTCGTATTATACTAACCGTTGAAATCAGAGATTCCTATCGTTCTATCACCTATAATTAGTGCATTGCGATTTACACAAATTTAATTGTAGAAAGAGTATTTTTTGTTTTTATGGCATGATGTGACGATCTGAAGCCAAAAATTATTAGTTTCTTTGGGTCATTCCAGATTTTGGAACTTCCTAAATCTAAATTAGATAAACCGTCTGCTTCGTTAAGAAGAAATAATAAAAAGAATTATCGTATTCAATCCTATTTCAAATTTGAAAGTTCTTTGGAATCATAAATCATATAAAATAAAATCGAGAAATTATGTGCAATTGTCACGCAATATTAACACTCTAATTCGGTCTTCTAATTTTGCTCTTAATCTAAGCATTATGTAGTATTTCAATAATACACAAATTTTCCATTTCCGAACGGATACTGATTTCAGGTCTTCTTTATTTCAAGGTTTAAGTCAGAATGAACAATTTTGAAGCAATTCATGAACTTAAAAGAAAAACATAATTGATTATTATAAAATAATAGTACAGTAGAATGTAGTTGCCATAACTATCCTCTTCCTCTTCTATCCAATGAATTTCTTCAAAATTAAAAATCATCTGAATATGCTGGCTTTAACATTAACATTTTGAGAAATGAATTTATGATGCCTTCGAACAGCCAATAGAACAGCCATGTTGAACTTTATATTAGTTTTCATACTTTTCGTGTCCAGTTCATGAAAAAATCTCTTTAGTTCCCGATTCATTTCAAATGTCAAAAGCCTTTAGCAATGGTCTCATTATTCTACTACTGTTCTAAGGAGGGCATGATTCAAATTAGTAAGTTTTAGGTTTTGTGTTTCCAAATAAAGGGTGTCCCAGCAACAACGCAAGATTTAAATGACTGATGCAGCAATTGAATTATTTCTCTGGCTGTACGACAAGTGGCGCCGTTTTATTGAAACCACATGCCCTCCACATTCATTTCTTCAATTCTAGGCACGAAAAAACTGGTTATCATTTCACGATACCGAACACCGTTGACTGTATGCGCTTGACATGCCTCATTTTCATAAAACAAGGTCCAGTGATTCCTCCAGCCCAAAATCCACACCACACAGTGACACGTTGAGAATGCATTTGCTTCTCGTGAACCACTCGAGGATTTTCCTCACCCCAAATGTGACAATTCTGCCTATTGACGAAGCCATCAAGATGGAAATGGGCCTTATCACTGAAGATGATTTTATCGCCAAAATCGACGTTTTCATGTTGTCTCTCCAATACCCAATTAACGAACTCCCTTCGCTGTCCATGGTCAGCTGGCTTCAGTTCCTGAGTCAATTGAACTTTATATGCATGAAGATGCAAATCTTTCGTCAAAATTTGCTGCATAGTGAATTTGGAGCCACCAATTTGCTGAGCTCGGTGTGGAATTGAGGTGGATGGAGTTTGAGCGACATCATCACGTACAGCTGCGACATTTTCGGTCGATCGCGCGACCTGTTCGAGGGCGCATTGTTGTCTTTACATCACTAACAGACCCAGTTTTGGCAAATTTATCCATTAAGCTCTTTACAGTTGACTCTTTTGGAGTATTATTGTGACCCCAAATTGATCGCAATTTGCGAACTGTAGCCGCAAAACTTTCACCATTTTGGTATAACAATTTCACAATGAGAATGCTTTGTTCATTCGTGTAGCGCTCCATGTTTACTAACCTCATACCTTCTACTAGCAAACAATAACAGTTGTTCAAATGTCAAATAATGACACTTCGAATGACGCCAAATTTAAATCTTGCGGTCGTGTTGGAACACACTTTATTAATGTTAGATTCGTATTAAATTGTCTAATCGCATTTTATTGCAACTATATTTATTTTATGAATTTTGTAACTTACTTAATATTGGCTAAATGACCTTAAATTACAAGATTGTTATATAAATGAAATGAAATGAAATGTCCTCAATTATCGAAGGCAATTTGACAATATGAAAAAATTAATTATAAATAAACATTTGAACTGGCTGACAAAAAATATGCAAGTAAGTTTATTAAACTTTCGTTCCCTGCCCATATCCAAACCAAAGACACAGAAAATGTCCTTATGTTGGGGTTATCAATCATAAACAGTCAGTTTACATCCAGCTGGATACATTCATATTTGTTATTATGATGGAATCAATTATGCTGTATGTTATTGTTATTTAAAATACAACTATATTTCATTGCCTAACTAAATTATAGAACAATTTAATATTCCATGAGAGCAATGACACAAAACCAATGTTTACGAAATCGTCATAGTCCAAAAAATTGAATTCAAGACCAATACAAATTTTATACTTTTGCAACATAAATGCAAATCAATTTCGTCGATTTTGTTTTTGTTTTTTTTTTTGTTTTTGTTTTGCTCTTTATTGAACAATTTACCATTGAGCGTTAAATGACAACAATTGGCAGATAAATTCAAAATAATAATAAATTCAATGAAACAAAAACCACACGCACAAACCGAATAATGTAGGTGAAATAATAAATACACAGTTGTATGATTTATATTTTTATGGTTTTTAAGAGTAATGGAAAAATCTGACTAAAATTTAACGTATCGTTTAAAAACAAATATCAAGAGGTTTCTTTTGTTGGATTGACAAAAGGTTATCTGAATATACCAAACCGAACAATGATCCATAATTTAATTAAATGAATGCAATAGATTATAAAAACTGGAGCAAATAAATAACGGATTTTATGATTAAGATGACAGTATTGCAGTATTGCAATGATACATTTAGTCGTACGATGTTCGTGTCTTAAGTCTTTTGTTTGTTACGATAGCTATAATCAGTGGAATGAAATTGCATTCAATTTGAAAGTATATTAATAATAAAATTTAGTATTAGTAATAGAAGATATATACAGATTAAGAGGATTTAGGTCATCTGGAAAGAATATTAATAATAAAATTTAGTATTACACATAGAAAAGATGTACATATTAATAGGATTTGAGACATGTTTATATGGATGTGGATATTTCATTGATATTTCTTGAACCACCATGTATACTATGATCGCACGCTATGGACTGATGTTTTTTTTATTTTGTTTCCTTAAGACTAGACTTCACATTAACATCGCAAGGCAAACTTATACTGCCTTTACATTTATTATAATCGTAAGTGAAGTGCATTTATCTACTGTTCCAGATACAAAAATTGCCTTAATGAATTACATATCCACAAAGTATTATACACAAATGTACATATACAAAATAATATAGTGGACTGCCATCTTAACCTTTTATTTGAAGTTATTGTAAATTACGCTGAATTTAAAACACAGAATTGATAAGTTTTATGGCAAGTTTGTAGAACGAATAACAGCTAGTCAACAGCAGGTCTTTACTTCCACATAAAACAATTGAATTTTAACTAATTCATTTGCAACTTGCGTATAACTTCTCTTAATCCGTGAGAAATTATATGCAAAGCTAACAGATTTACCTAAAGATTATCGACCACTTGAAAGATTTTCAGATGCCGCAAAGAACCAACTTCCTCTGCAACCAAACTATGCCCGACTTCATCGTTTGCCCACAACCAATTTTGTGCTCTATTTCATTATACCTTTGAAACCCATTTGAGCTTTTTATCGCCCTAAATTTTAGACTATACCAGTACTGATAATTTATATTTAAAATAATGCTTGTCATAAGATCTATTATTTATACCAATACAAATATGCTCTGAATGACAAATGACACTCAATAAGCTCAAAATAATTTCTTGATATATAAAACATCAGCAGGTATATTTTGTAATATTGCACCTGAAAGTAAAAAGCACATTTAAATGTTTTAAGATTTCTGAGTAGTCATTAGCACATTAAAGTTATGCGAAGGACTGAACCGAATGGAGTTAAATATAATCCAATTGGCAAAGGTATTTGCAAAGCACAAGCGAATCTGAAGTTCGTTTATTAGTGATGAGTGGTAGCCAGTACATAGCTAAAAGATAGGTTGTATAGATTGGTGTAAGAACTAATAAATAGTTGAGTAATTAATTGCTCTATTCAATCAAATTAATATTTGTAAATATTGGATAATTGGAAATTTTACATACAACTCCCTTCTGTGCTACAACACAAATTATGTACATGGAGACAAGGATTTCTAAATATTGAATATAAAACCTTTCCGTCGATATTCAGCCCTATTGGAAATTTGGAAAATCTCTGCTAATGTCGTTTACATCTACATATTGTATGACAACGTTACAGTGGAAAAATGGTTTCTTTCAGAGTATCGTATAAAAAAAATTGCAATTGTTTTTCTATATGTAAAAGAGGATTGATTTGTGTAAATAATACTTTGTACAGCAAATCTAACAACGAGCCTAAAATGATGAACTCTTAGGCAATTTTTTATCATTTATATATTCTTTTATCATTGCATTTACATTTCCATAAACATGAATTTATTATATAAGTTGAATTATCATTTAGTTAGCAACAAATAGTAATTTTGTAATTTTGAAAATGTAAAGCACAGATATTTTATTATAATCGACTTCTAAAATTGTCAGTTTAGCCTCAAAAATCGATATTCAGATGTTTCATAATATATTTTACTTCCCGATCCTTATATATCAATTTCTTTGTGACTCAGCATTCAATAGAGATTGAACACAAGTAAACAAAATTTAGGTTTAAAACTTTACACTTTAGATGTAAAAGTTCATAGTAACTTATGAATCTTAATTTAAATTCATGTCAATTTCAGCGACAACTATAACAGATGTTATAGATTTTTGCTAGTGTGCATCTTTACTCTGAAAATTATTCGTAAATAAACTTGAACATTTCCAATTTATACTCAATTATTCAATGTACTGAAAGAGATACTTCACTCATCCATACAAATGATTTTAATTTCTTTTGATTTTATATAAATTCAGTTTTTAAGGCTCCACTAAAAGTAGACATACTATGGTGAAATATCATAGTGGAATTTTTCTTCCACACATTTTGTCTTCCATATATAGGTATATAATAACGCATATATGGTGGGGTATAATGGGTTTTTCAAGAAATCGCTATTTTCCTAAATCATTATAACATTTGAAATGTACCAAATTTTTAAAATCGATCTTTAGCTACAGTGTGCGCATTAAGGAAAATCATATTGCTTTTTATAGCAACATTTAAAAGTAATTTACTAAATCTATATTTTGAAAAATTGATAGAATTACTTTGTAGTTTGGAATAGGGATTAGACATAAACTCTGGTCTACAAAAGACAACAATAATATTAATTAAACTTACTTTGTTTTAAATTCACTCAAATCTTTTTTTTTCTTATGACCACAGATAGTGTGACTAGTGTAATAATTTGCATTCCCTTCCTAATTATAGTTAAGCCTGATAAGGAAATTTTGGGTGATTTATACTATTAGTTTTATGTGTTTCTTACTTATTTCTTACGTATTTCTTCTATAGTTTTAGGAATATACTCCAATGAAATTTGGCAAGGTTTGAATATTTTATAATAGCGTTTAAGTTTTACGAATTTGCAGTTTAAAGTCAAATAGTTTACATTCTCTTCCTAATCATAGTTAAGCCTGACAAGGAAATATCAGGTAATTTATACTATTCGTTTTATGTGTTTCTTAGGTATTTCTTATGTATGCCTTCCATAGTTTTGGGAATACTCCAATGAAATTTGTAATAGCGTTTAAGTTTTCCGAATTTGTCGTTTATAGTCTAATAGTTTACACTCCCTCCGTAATTATAGTTAAGCCTGATAAGGATATTTTGGGTGATTTATATTATCGGTTTTATGTGTTTTTTACATATTTCTTCAATAATTTTCTTCTATAGATTCTAACGCACAATGATTTTCGGGTTTGAAAGTTTACCAGTTGTGGTCTTAGTTCAAGAAATACCTCTAAAAACTTCAGATTTTTGAGGATTCACAAAAATTAGAGTATTTTGAAATTTTTACCAGTTGCTTCGAGATATCTCTTCAACAAGAACGAAAACAGATAATGGGAGAAATCATTTGACATGCCAAATCTTAGCTTTCACTTATTTGCTTTTCACAGTTTTTTGGAGAGTTAGGGTGGTATTGAATTAGTTGCAAATATTATCTTGATAAGTGTTACCATTATAGAAACATAACAATATCCCTGCGAATACCTAAATTAGCTTACTTTTTACCACATTCAAACCTTTGGCCTTACAGATGGATTTACAATATGTTGGCTGTTTTATGTGTAGAAGTTACCCATTATTTAAAAATCTGAAAATCGTGTCGGACTCTGTGTGTTAGGATCATACCAAAAATTCATAATTTGTTTGCCCATCTGTGAAGTGTCAATTACTATGCATAGTACGAAGTATATAATATATAATATATAATATTACTGTAAATAGTTTAAAGTATAAAATATAAAAACTTAAATAAAATCTATAAAAATATTATGCCACAAGGCAATTAAACCTGTTTTAATAAAAAACATTCAATATACGACTTGGTGCGGCACCGCTTCGAACAGAGTTTCCATCTTAAGTCTTTTATATTAAAAATATTGCTTTGAAGCAAACAAAATTATTTTAATTTCCTTCAGTCACATAACAAATCTTAATACTATCCTACATTTCAATATTTCCCACTTTACAGTCTTAACATCTGGGTTAATTAAATTCTACATCCACAAAAGCTTTTTCCACCGCACAATAACAAAAGAAACTTCACGTAAGATGTTTGTTTAAATTTTTCTACTTTGAAGAATTTAAAATGTTTTGTTTTATGCAAATTCAACAAAGATTTTCTCACTTAGTCGGCAAAAACTGAAAATCAGCAAAATCTCTTCACTATTTGCCAGAGCGTTGGAACCCGAAGATGATACTTTTTCGATTTAGCGATTGTGGCATAATTACCGTGTGACTCTTATGCTGTTAGATTTGTGCAACAAAAATGTAGTGCAATGCTAAAATATTACACGGCTTGCTAATGATTGAACAGTTGTAGAAGCTACTTGCGACGACATAAGAAGTAGATGTAATCAGCGATGGCATATGAATGATGATGCATCTTTTACAAAAGAAGAAAATGCTCTGATCTGGCTGGTGTCTCAGCAACAATGCTCGTGTGTGGGGTTCAGTTTTGTTTCAGATTTAATTATAATTTACTTTATGGCTGATTTCATAATATTCCCCTACTGCAGTCTATATTAAAAATACGGCTTAATTCAAATCGTCCATAATCATTTGTAGACAAATATCATTACTTGCTACGATTCATTAGAGGCATAGAAAACAATGTTTTCTATTTGGTGAAAAACTTACAACATTGTGAAGCTAGAAAAGAAACAATGATAATGTGGTTACATGCATTACTCATACAAGAAAATTCATCATGTAATGCCTGAATGCATTTTTCATGCAGTTTCCCACAACCGCAAGTTTTGAAGTTTTCTATTTTTTTTTTCGTTTTTTTACATTTCAGCAAGACATTTTAGGTGTTTATGTTAATAACTTGCTAATTTCTTGTTTTTTCAGTTGTAATTTATTTACTCACAATATGTATCTTTCTATATCTCTATGTTTATTTTTAGTTCATAAGCAGTATGTTGCTCCCGCCCCCATTCACTACGATTATGATGATGGCTACTATGGCAATGGTCAATACGAATATGTGCCTCAATATGCTACCTATGGCGGTCATCAACATCATCACCATTACGATGGCCATTATTGAGATGAACTAGAGGACACGGAGACAGGATAATGTGGAAATTTTCAAAATTGCTAACGACTAGTACAAGTGTTTTTGTTGAAGCAAATGATGCTGCTTTTATTTATAAAATATTTTATTTTTATTGTTTAATTTTATTCCAAATTTATACAAATTATTTTAAGAAAGTTAACAGATTTTTATCAATATGATGTAATTAGTTAGTAAGTATTAAAGAATGGAAACCAAATTGAAAATAAATTGAAATTGTTCATACATACGATATAATTCAAGATATTCTGATTTTGCATTAATATGAAAAGTTTACTGGGGCACTTTTTTTCCTTAAATTGGAAGGTATGCCAAAGTTGTTCCTTTACTATATACTCAGCTCCCCTAAGAGAGTATTTAACATTGGGGAACAAATTAACGATGACTTGCGCTCTGCCAAGTCAAACCATTTGAAATCCGTAGAATTTAAAACCACCAATCGGAACCCGGTATTCATAATATTACAAAATTTCTCATTTGTAAGAAATTTTCAGTAGAGGCTGTTTGTCGATTTTGTTAATTTTTGGAAATATGAGAAAAAGCTTAAGAAGTGACTGAGAAGACAGACTTTAAATACTTTAAAAATAATTTTTTCAATAACATGAAATTGTTGTGACTCACTCATAGCAAATCTCAACAGAAAGAGAGATAGAGAGAGAGAGAAAGACAGAGAGTGAAAGAGAGAGGGAAACCGATAACTTTATGTTTTCAATTGCAGATTTAAGGTTCGGTAGTTGCCCTCTATTTCAAATAGGTATATGAAAATTCGATATTGTGGAAAAAATATTAGGTGCGCAACTACGTTTCCGCTATTTGTCAATAGATGGCGCCAGCTGTAAGTACTAGTCGATTATGCCACAACCTAAATGTCACGAGCCAAGCTTAGGCATATGGTAAACATACCGCCTCGACACAATAGTAATTTTCTTTTGGCTTCATATTCTTTTGGTTGTGTGAATATGTATGATTTTGTGGCAAATAATTTTTCTTCTTTCAATGGAAGAAAACTGCAGCTGAAGCTCATCGAGAGCTTCAAAACGTTTACGGAGATGCTGCTTTAAGTGAAACAATGTGTCGAGATTGGTTCTGTCGCTTTAAAGATGGTGATTTTGATATTTATGACCGTTCGCGTGAAGGAAGACGAAAACCCTTCGTAGACTCTAAATTGACGGCATTGTTTGATGAGCATCCATGTCAAACGAAGGTAGGGCTTGCTTCAGTATTAGGAGCTACCCGACAAGCCATTTCCAAGCATGCGATGCATGCGTTGGGAATGATTCAAAAACAAGGAGCTTGGGGTTCTTATGAGCTGAAGCCAATGAACATTGAGCGTCTTTTTTTCGCCTATGAACAACCGCTTCAATGTCAAAAAGGAAAGGGGGTTCTTCATCGTACTGTAACGGGTGATGACAAATGGATTCATCCGAAGAAAAGAGAGTCATGGGGGCTGCCTCGTCATGCTTCTACGTCGTCACCTCGGTCGAATATTCACATTGCGAAGGTTATGGTCGGTGTTATTTATTATGAGCTACTGAAACCAAGCGAAACCATCACTGGGGATAGCTATCGATTGTATTTAATGAGATTGAGCAGAGCTCTGCGCAAGAAATGCCCACAATACGCTGGGAGGCACGAAAAAGTGATTCTTCAGCATGGCGACGCTCGGCCTCACGTAGCCAAGTGCGTTAAAACCTACCTAGAAACGCTGAAATGGGAAGTCTTACCCCATCTGCAATATTCTCCAAATATTGCGCCGTCCGATTATCACTTGTTCCGTTTGATGGCACACGGTCTGGCTCATATGACAATATCAAGGAATGGTTAGATTCAAGGATAGCCTTAAAAGATGAACAGTTTACAGTGACGGAATTCGAGCTTTGCCAGAAAGATGGGAAAAATTAGTTTCTAGCTAGAGGCAATACTTTCAATGAATCATTTGAATATTTACATTTTACGTGTCCTATACACTAATAGAATTTATTCTTTTGCTATCATTTCGTCCTCGCATTGTGGAAAAATGCCGCATTTTTTGCGCTGTAACAAATCACCGTTCTGGCCTGTCATTGTCTTTTTTTGTTGAGTCAACATTGCTTTTAATCAGGTAACTTCACGAAAGTTCGGTTTTGTTTTGATTTTAGTTTTGTAAATTTAAATGCTGATTCAAATTCGTGTTTAAAATAGCACTTCATACATTGATTCGTTTTTATTCTAAAACAAAATTACAAAACCTACATTGATTCTGTTTCTCTATTGAAATATAATGAATTAGATATTTTGATTCAAAACTCTGAAACGGAAGTATAGTTTTATGCGGTTTTGTTTCTTAATTTGAATGAAGCCTCTTAGTGTGGTTTCGTATTTTGACATAGAAAGAATATTAAAAAGGTTTCAAATAATTTATTTCCTGAATTTACGGTTTCAGGCTCTCAAAAATATTCACATCCACTCAAAAAATGCTGTCGGTTTTTTTTTAATTGAAAATTTTTAATTGAAATATAAACAAAAATATTTCATAAACTGAATCAGACTCAAAATTGTTTGTAATTTAGTTTTGGATGTATGAAATGGAAACAAAACTCTATACAATTAGATTTCATTTGGTCGAAATATGAATGAAAATATTGTAAATTTTTGATTTAGATTTCAGAAACTAATTTCGGATTTGATTTCGTTTCGTTGACAGATACTGCTATTAATGTTCAAATTAAATGTGCTGAAATTATGCAAGTGGGTTCAGTCATTCTGTATATTTTCAGATGATAGGAAACGTATTCTGTAATGAGGTTATATTTTTTGGGAGTAACGAATGCAAATCATTTATTATGCAGTAAGATGGATATTTCATAAATGTATGTAATGTTCTTACATGTGTTATTTTCTGAGTAAAAAAATGCTGCGCTTGGACAGGGTGATGGCGGGACATTTGAAGTGTTGCGTCCTACAAGGCAACATTTTCTTGTGCTCAGAGAGAGAGAGAGAGAAAGTAACATTTAGGGTTGTCACTAATATTTCAAATATTTGAAATATTTCGAGTTGATCCTATTTGATCAAATTTTTCAAATTGATGAGAGAGTATAGAATAATTCAAACGGTGAATTGCATAAAAATATACTTTTGTAGTTTGAAATATTTTATTACATATATCGCTACTATGGATTATGTACTATATTCGTACCTTTGAGTAAGTAAAGAAACGTGTTCCGTATACTAATAAATTTCAAATTAGTGCCTTTTGCATGCGTAATTTCTTGCGTTCTGGAAAAATTACATGTCAGGCTTTATTTATTACGACTAAGTTGCTTTGAAATACAATTTTCTACACAGATTAGTAACTTAAGAAAATTAAAAGGTAGCAATTGTTTCTTTCGATTTCATAAAATTATTTTTTGAATTCGTAAAAGCCAAAAAGATCTTAAATGCAAGCTGAGACAATAGATATTTAAATATCTGGAAACATTTTGATGTTCTGAGATGTCTCGTTGCTCAGCTTTGCACAATCAAAAAAAAAAAAACAAATGTTTTTGGTTTCAAGGAAATAAATAAGGTATATTATGTAGACGAGAAGTATAACTCTTCACACTTAATGTTAGATATCATATGGAATATGTCCATATATTGTATGAAAGTCTTTATGTCATATATTTATGTTCAGATATTTTTCATCAAACTACTTTAAATTTTATGTAAAGAATCAATGTATAGGTAGAGATATGTATATAGCCGCTTGGGGATAGAGTATTTTCCCCCGCCTTACATTCAGTTAGAAGTTGAATTAAGTTTTGTCAGTTTTGTGGGTTTACTTACTTACTCACTTTTATTAAGACTTCAATAGAAGTCATTTTCTATTATAAACCGCACATAGAGGCAAGTTATGAGCTTTTCGGCATCTTGTGCTCCTTTTGCAATTCGTCACATCGAATTTTGACAAATTTTCAGAAATTTAGTAATTTCAAAGGAGTTTCGGTTGCACCTTTCTGCGCCACCATTCGCTGTCGAACACTTACAGAGTTGAAACATTTTAGTTCATCCACACAACATGATCCCACAAACTTATTTGCTGTAATTGAAGGCGATCAAACGTCTTGATATTGGTACAGTTCATATACTACCCATGATTCACGCAACGTCCATTTTCTCTACTAATTCTGATGGGATTTTTGAAGAATCCTAGAAGAATCGGTTGCTTGTGTTATAACCCGGTTTTTTGTACTATATAGCAAGATAGACAGTTTTTGTGCTATATAGCGAGAAAGAGCTTTGCGGTTCAGTCGTTGCTAAGCCCAAAAACATCTCCTGTTTCTAAGCTAACTTTATTAGTTTTATTAAATATAATCAACATTCACGCAGCATCCCTTATGAGTGTCTTAATTTATGGAAACAAATAATTCTGATTTATTTTCATTTACCGACAGACCAACTTTGCTGTTTCAGAGACTATAATAATATCTCGTCCGCCAAGCACATGAATATCATCAGCGTACGCCTGTAAAATATAGCTTTTATTGACGACAGGGCTCTTTTTGGTTTAAGAAAATTCCGTGAGATCTTTGTATATTTTCATTGAAGGCTTCATTTGACGAAAGATTATATTGCTGATAAAAGATGATATATGTCCATTTCGTTTTCTTATGCTTTCTCCAGAATTTTCTGTGATAAAAATTTAGGTCAGATGGAATAGGATTTGGTTGTTCATATATCGTACTTGACAAAACTTTCAAAATAATGACGAATTAGCTATAGATTGTACACTCTCTTATATCGCCTTTTGAATACTAGAAATTGTATTGAATACAATACGCTTACTATACTCAATGATTGTTGTGTGAGACAAAATCAGCCGTCTCTAAAGACGAGTTGAAGGCGATGGCCATGTAATTTACTTAATTTATCGCATTCAATAAGACAATAACAATATCTTTGACGCCATTGGGTAGACCTTACAACTTTTTATTTCCAAAATTCATCAAGAGAAATACAAACTTATAGTTCATATATTCCATGTTCATAAGGCCAATAGTTTAGAAGACATATACTTTTTACTTAATAAACGTACTGTTATGTTATTTAATTATATATTTAAATTATAAATAATATTATTAAATTATACAATGACACATTCGATTTAAAATTCCCATCTTTATACCATTCCACATATAATGTAAGTTTGATAAGAACATTCAGTTCCACTTTAAATTGTAGTTTTACAAAAATCGGAGCTGTGATAATAAGAGAACGGTAAGCAAAATCTTCAGCCCTTCAATTGTTAAAAGTTAAACCCACATATGACATGCTGTATATATATTTGTAATCATTAAAACCGCATCATCCCTATTTCACTGGTGTTTTTAAATTTTAAAATCAACACAATCCCTATAAAGTTTTTCTCGAACAAAGAAGCTGCTTACAAAATCCTTAACATGTAAGATGAAATGGTTAAAAAATATTTGTTTGCTGTTACATTACAATATTCAAGGTTGTCTACAGTTCTGTCAACGCATCCGTAAATGCATACATATTAAAATACTGCCACAACGAATGAATGTGGAAAATAAATTCTAACGAAAGCAAATCATATTAAATCCCAAACTATAAAACAATGCAAAACACATGCATCCAATTGGATTGCCATAAATTAATGCAAGTTGTAGGCTTTAATATTGTTATACTCATTCAAAGTGTTACGTATAAGAATGTGGGTTGCATAATTATTTGATGTGTACGAGTATGACCAAAAATGGCATCGGATGGTTACAAATAAAAAAAAAATAGTTAAAATATGCCAACCATTTGGCGAAATGAAAATAAAAAAACTGATGCAAAACATTCATCACATGTAAAGTATGTTTCCCAAAGACAGTTTTGTTTGCAAGGTTTTTGCCACAATTTGCATAGAAAAGTCTTTTCCCTCACTTCCTGTTAATTGCTACAAATTTATGAGACCATTTCATTTTCATGGTCCGCCGTTACCACTTCTTTTTATACACAAATATTGTTGCATAGAAATTTTGAAGAAGTTTTTTTTTCTTACGTTATCAATTGCACAACAAAGCTAGCTGATCTTCATAATGGTGAGAGGAGGAAAGAAGAAAACGTACGTAAATCTCTAGCAGTCCTAATAAATCTTGGCGGGAAAGCATTAGCAAAAAGCATAGCTAATAAAAATAATCGCATACAAGCTTCATTCTCTAAGCTTTATTTGTTAAAAAAAAAAACTTTAAACAAAACAAGGTTTCAAGCCAGACTTACAACCTTTGCTTTTAGTTCAGAAAATGTGGGTATACATTTAGGCGCTACCGTTCATCAGCAAACAAAAGACTTAAGACGCAAACTTTGCATTTCATCCATATCATTGCCAACAATGAAAGTTTCACTTACATTTTAGACCACCTTTTGCTCTCACACTATGTGAACAGTGTGGGTTAGTAGGCGAACATTTGTCGCATATTCTACTTAGATGAACATTTTTGTTGTAATTACTTAAAACCAACATATTTCATAGCAATCACAACATATCCCTGTCGTATCTCTAATATTGCAATTTTGAATTATGTGGTACTTCAAGTAATATACAATATTGTTTGCGCTTGCTATAATGGCAGCAGTAGATTATAACAATAACATAAAAATTTATCAGTTCCGCTTTATATCAACTGGCTAATAACCATTCAAAGTATCAATTATCTCATTTAGAAAATCCACTTATTGTACAATATATTTGCATATTAGTGTCATAATTTATCCGATTTATGAGGGCTTAGCGGCAACATTGTCCGTAGCAACATTGTGGTGTTAAGAAATCAATATTTTCGAACATAAGTATTACAAGTTAAATAAGATTTGTGTGAAATATTAAGGACATGGGGGAATTGCTATATAATTACCATACTCTTAGATAGTTCGAAAACCTACATAAATATCGGGGAGCAAACAGACAATATGTCGATACATATGGGAAAACTTAAATATATGACTATTCGTAGTCAATATTTTAAATTTTTTATTGCGTTTCATTTGTGTTAAAATATAAATTATTCCGTGATATGATTTATAAATCTATTTACAGTTGAGAGGCGACCAGAAAGTAAAAATTACCAATACAATATTTTTTTTAATTGTAATTTTGTGAAATTATATACATTAAAACTGGAAAATGTAAACCGTTTTCTAAAAGAAAAAACAATATAACAAAGTGTACTAAAAGTTTGAGATAAAACCAGTACATACAGGTATGTTCCAGATTCTACTTTGAAGTAAAAGTAGTTTGAAATCACTTCAATTTGACACTTGGGTGTTCTGAATTTTACTATTTACTTTTCATTTCTATTTTGTTTTTGAACATCAAATCGTAGTGAATTGCATTGATCTAGAAACTAGTTTTATTCAAAAAGAAGTGGTTTAAAAATACTTTGAAATTTTATTGTAAAACAAAAATTTTTGCAAATAAACATGTATAATAAATAAAAGTGGTCAAATTCCTTTGGTTGAATAAAAATTTTCCTTGTTTGAAGGGGAAAACGCAAGAATACAACGCAGGATGCAATAATGCTACGTTTTATGCAAAACAATCCAGACCTGGAAAAAAGGGAAGCATGTAAAATTGGAAGAATTGTGGAATCTTTTTGCGGCTTAGTAATTTCCACGTGAGTTCCATCAATGCATCCTACTACACCGGGAATACCAAATTTTTGCATGAAGTGGCGCTTAGACAAATTTTGTTCATCAACTGTCATTTTCAATTTAATCCACCTAGGAAAAATATATTTTTTTAGAACAATAAGCACTCGATTTAAAATTTTGCAGGTGGTGCTCCGTGCTAAGGCCACATTAGTGTCTTTTCCAACCCCTCGTTGAAATCCTCCTTCTGCTAAAAATCTTAATGTGGCAACAAGCTGTAGTTCTGCTGGAATGGATGACTTGAGCGGTCTCAATTTTATGCAATGTAAAATGTTACGAAATGCATCTTTGTTGATGCGATAATTTTGTAAAAACCTAATAGTTTTTATTAAAAGTATATTGAATGTACTTAAGTACATACATGTGTGTACTCAGGTAGTGTCGCCCATATCCAGAGGATTTGAGTGATCCCGCAAAATTCGCCTTTGTAATTTTGCTCTCGCGTATTCATTGGTTTGGTATACAGTGGGCACTAACACCGTATTCATTATTTATTTATCCTTTATTTATTTATTTGTCCTTATTATTTATTTATCCTTTAATTGTATGCACAAAAAATCACAAATAGTAGTTTTAATAACTAAATTTTATTTTCAGGTCAATATCAGCTGTTTACAACTTCTGTTTTCGAACTTCATTTTATATGAGAAAATGAAACAACAAATCGCTTCATTTGTAGAACATCAAAAACGAAATGTTAACTTTTCAAATCGTATTTTACTTTAATTCCACTACTTTTTTGGAACAAACCTGATATTCTGTAGAACTTCAGTTATATGCTGATATTTTTTTTTTTTTTTTTTCATTGACATGATTTCTACATATGCGCAAATCAGTAAGCAGTTAAGTTAGTTAAGTTAATGATGCAAATCTAGTCTTGCTTTTTAATTTTATGGATTATGAGATTTCAATTTTCCTTCAAAAACCTCAACATTTCTCTAGTTGTTACTCAAACAATTAAATCGCCCGTTTTTTCCATGACAGAAGTCTTCACTCACTTCACTCAACTGCACTAAGTTCAGCCTCAGCGCTTTATAATCTTAGATTTGAGAATGAAAATGAACTGCACTGCCACAAGTTCTGTGAAATCCCCCATAATAATTAATCAATTTATAAAAATTTTATGTTTCCACTGAAGTTTCTAATTAGCAGGCTATAATTTTGCTCCTTTTATCGTGCGTTAATTTTGCAATATTTGATAAAAACGGACTGCTCTCTGTTTGTTGTGTATGTTTTGCTGTTGGAATTTTTTTTCCCTTTTCCTTCGAACCATGAATATCTCAATGTATTGAATAAACAATTTTGCGTGGTCTGAATTGAATTTTACTCATATTAGCGATTTATGACTCAACTACGGTTTTGCGGAATGGGTAATTGTAACATCTCCGGCAGGTCGTAACATGTCTAGAAATATCGGTTGACGCTTTCTTCTTATGGAATTTTTATTCCTATAACAATCCACCAGGTAAAGAACGAAAGGATGAAGTATATTTTAGCACAGATGTAATACAAAAATGTTGATCATGGAGTGTAGGAATGACCCCGAAATCTTGACAAAGGCTTGCCCAGCATTAGCCAATTCCTATGTACCAGATGCCTCATAAAAACGATTAATAAGGAAACCAAGAATTGTTTACAACCAACATTATGCCGCTTACTGTTAACAATGGTTCATCTTTTTGGAATGCCCTTTGTTTACTATTATTTACAATTTGTATAAACATGATGTTTACACTTATCTTTTTTTACCAAAACTTGAATTTAAAATGAATTTGCAAAAGTTCCATGAACATACCTAAAGTAACATTAAACCATTCTCGATTAACAAAAGTTAGAAGCACGAGCCATTCATATTACGAATAATCGCGAAGACTAACTAATCAAAAGTGCCTTTATAATCACGGTAATCCCTACGCGAGGTAAGTATGAATATCTCAGCTAACCATGAAGGTATTATGATAACAAAAAAGCTGTAAACTGAATGCAAGTTGTAAAGTGTATCTTAAAATACGTTCTCAACATTCCCAAAGCAACAAGAACATAAAATATTATGTTAAATGGTTATCTCTTACATACGTTGATAAAGTATTTTGTATGTATAAGGTTATACATTAAGTGGCTTCAAAACTGCTGACAAGACTGTCAGCTGTTAAATATCTGCCATATAAAGCATTATTTATTTACACGTTCTCCCACATTTTGGTTGTGCAAAATTAAACCTAACATAATATCTTTTTTTCATGACTCATTACGAAATGTAAGTATATACAGGGTGTCCGTCGGGAAGGTACATTAATTTGCTTGTCTACAATTTTTGATTAAATGAAAGAGAATGGATCTTATATTGATAAATGTTTTATATAATGTCGGCAATTATGTATGGAATATAATATCAGATAAATAACCGCCTATGTTAGCCTCACAAATGCGAGCCCTTTTGAGCACATTTTTCATTACATTCTTACACATTTCACGCGGTATTTCATTAATTTCATCACGAATATTTTGTTTTTAGGTGCACAAGCATTTCTGCTTTTCAGATATCCCCACAAAAAGAAGTTCGTGACGGCCAATCAACATCACCATTTCTTGAAATAACTTGTGGAAAGAGGTCTCGCAGTGATTCCATTGTAATCCTGGCTGCAAGCGAAGTGGCACCGTCTTGTTGATACCACATGCTAATTAAGTCCAAAGCAGGCAGCTGTGGCGTTAAAAAGTTTTCAATCATATCACGATATCGCTCTCCATTGACAGTTACCATCACGCCGTTTTCAGTTTCAAAGAAGTAAGGTCCAATGATTCCTCCTGACCATACCGCACACCAGACTGTCACTTTTAATGGATGCAAAGGTGACTGATGAATAATTTGAGGGGTTTCCATTGCCCAGAACCGACTATTCTGTTTATTCACATATCCAAAATCACATGAGTGCCTCGTCACTCATTATTATTTTTTCATGAAAATCGGGGTTGTGATGGGCTAGCTATAATATCCTATTGGCTTATGTACGGCGGCATAAATGGTCTTATGGAAAAAGCTCTTGTGTCAACTGAACCTTAAATGGAAACAAATGCAAATCCTTGTGCAAAATTGTGGACAAAGTTGTTCTTTGAAGACCAAAATCCTGAGCATGGCGTCGAATTAAGGTTGATGGCTTGTTTTGAACACTTTCTTGAGCAGCAGTAATGTTTTCAGCCGATCTTGCAATACGTTGTGGTCCATGCTTGGCCCTATCAGCTACAGACCCTCTTTCTTCGAAATCATTTACTACACAATAAATAGTGCGTCTTGTTAGCACGTTGTTTCTCCCAAAAATTTCACTTAACTTTCTCATCGTCACAGTAATCGATGATTGATTTTGATAAAATGTTTTAACGATTAAAACGAGTTGGTTTATCAAATATTTTTCCATAATAAATTTGATACGTCTCTACTTCACGACTGCCAAATATAACCTGTCAAGACTAATGTTTACCAAAATGGCGGTAAAACTAAGTAGTATATCTTCCCGACGGACAGCCTGTATATCAAGTATAAATGATTTTTAGTTCGCTAAAACATCTGTTAGACAATCCCGTAAAAAAGGCCATTTCCGCCATTTCCTAGGAATTGCGGTTTCATAGCTTGCAAAAATGCTATGTGAGTATGTTTTTCACTTCTTAAGAAGCCGTAACACTGTCCTGTTATAATATCTTAAAGCTATTTTGAAATTTGTCTCCCACAGACTTTTACAATGGTTGTATGGTAATAAATAGATTTTATATTAAAAGGTTGTTATGGAATCATAAAAGAATAAACTTGAAGTAGAGACAATTAAGCACTTATACAAACTTGTACAAAAATTACAGATTTTTCGCAGAGCTTATGAGATCTGGCGAAAATGCTTAAAATTGTGTAAATAACAAGACAAGTTCGTGTTAAATTCATCAATGTTTATTTTTTACACCTTTGGACGCTCTTTTTTTGCTAGAGTTCTAAACAGAAGAAACAATTTTGCGATATTTCCATTTTTATTTTTCCAAACTATATACGCCGAATTATTAAGAGAATTTATTCCCCCAAGTGTCACTACTGTTAACTGCTATTAGCAAAATATTCGGAGACCAATATTAAATATAAATATTTGGTTTCTGTTCTTTGCTTATGTATTCCAAATTTGCTATTTCCTATCAAGGAATCTTCTAACGTGGATACATTTGCTAAAGAATTTGAGATGCAAACTCAAGTGTTTGAAGTGCGGAGTAGGAGTTTTCCAGTTTTGCCAATCCTCCTATTTTCTTGTAATATTTAGACTCAGTCTAAAAAATCATGTTTTTTTATAAATTTGCCTTGTGTACTAAATTTACTCCACCAACTCACTTTAAAGTTCTAGAGCCGGAGTCACATGCTTTACCTCAGTTTATCTACCAAATGTTCTCCATACTGTCATGTAATTTAAATAAACTTGTTCATCCATTGGTCAAAACCTTTCCTAACCTTATAGATTGATTAATTTTCCCCAACCAAACCAATCTAGCACAGCAATATAAAACTGCACGACTATATCTTTATAATTCACATTTGACATATAATCTCAAGATTGTTAAAGTAGAGTCACTCCTTAAGTTCCTTCGGTCAAGCAAAATGTTGCCTGCACCAATTTTGTATGTCATTAATAAAATTGGTTCGAAAGATTGAATACCACGTCCGCCCTAGGGTGCCTCTACCTTCAATTCTATATATGATGTTTCGTCTGTTATTCTACTTTTTTTTGTCATATTCAACTACCCACATTTGGTGCCCTCAAAAACCTTTACAACAGTTCGAAAATTACGTACTGCGTTTAAGTCTTACATGGAGTTATGTAACTCTGTGTAAAACACATGACGCAAAAGTAATCAACCCATTGGAAAAAGTTCTTTCTTTTGCGTATGACATCATCTATTATAATAACTGCTACATAGCGATATTAGTAGACATAGTTTGAATTTCAATTGAAATCGATCACGCTGGCCAGATTGGTTAATATTCTGATGTGGTCTCATAAACGGTGCCACCAGATATCTCACCCAAGCAACACGTAATCATTTGACATTTGTACCGAAAGTCGAAAGTCGAATTATGCAAGCAAAGTTTGAAAAATATAACAAAATTATGCAGTAAATTGAGCAAATACGGGCAAATACTAATCAGTTATATTCGCACATATGAATACGTATTTTCCCCCGCCATTTAAGTTTAACAAATGATAAGCCAAGTTAAGCAGGTCACCGCCATAACCATGGTGCACTCCAACAGAGTTGGACATTAGCAATTACTTAATGCTTGCACACAGTTTACTGCCCATGCTATCGTATTACATAGTAATTTGTTAAATTCGCATTGTTAATTAAACAAATATGTTAACCATAACATGTGTACACGGTGTGTATAATCATTGATGATGATCTGCCATGAGCAAAATCAATAAGTGATATAACTATATTTTTTTTTCCTGGTGATGATAAATGGCAGTTACATGCTATCAATGAATATAGAGAATATTCGCTGCAGCAAAGTATTGAGTGGTTAGAATCGATATTTGCACACCGAATAATTTATGATGCTGCTAACCTTGAATACGATTTTATCATCCACTGACTATAGACTTCTTTTCTCTCGGTGTGCAAACACAGCACATATCAAATTAATTGCAAATCACAATTCGAAGCAAAAGTAATTACAAGAGGTTAACAGATCGGATCAAGTACACACACACACACACAAACACTTACACATGCACATATATTGTCTGTAAATATAATATAATTATCTGAATGCATATGCCAGTTAGCCAAATCAAAAAATTAACAGATAATAAATGATTTTTATCACCTGCAGGGATTTTCAGCTACACCATTATAAATTTAGTACGCATAAACTAGACAAACGACATTAAAGAACAGCTAAACTCTACTATTATACACTGAGAGAAGAATCAACGGCACGCTGAAAAACGATCAGCCAATTCCATCTAATATTGTACATTTCAAGTGCTACTGGAGCTACTTATGGTGCATGAAGTGAGATTGAATACTTGGTATCAGGCACGTACAATGAGTTTATGTTTATTTTACATTTTACCATACATTCCTCTGTTCACACTTCAGCAGTCTTATGTTTGAATTAGTTGATTTTGTTAGTATTTAATTTAATAGTGCCGTTTCTATCACTGCAGCCTAAAGTATCAATTTAAAGTTTGTTTAAATTATACTCTTTGTTAAACTTGAATGACAGTTCATTTATTACGAGTTCTTTAACAATTTCTAAAGTCAGCAAAAAGGGTTTTTTTTTCCAAGGAATCATTAAAAAGTGTTCAGTCTTCGTTCACCTGCAACAAATGAACGCAAAAGAGATAAAAGAAATATTGGCATATGATTTATAGAAAATTGAATTTTTTTTTAACTCGTTCATTTTTCATTTCTAATGCACTGCTTAATTAACATATAAATAAATTCCGATTGTTGCAATTGTTCACAATAAATAGCTGTATCAGAGTGCAAATCAATCGGACAAGCGATATAGAACTCTTGATAGAATACGATATGGAGGAGAATTATTACCTAAAGTAGTCAGTCATGTGTTAAATATTTCCGCCGAAGAAAATCAGAATTATAGAAATATTAATTCTATTTAATGCTGTGAGGGAAGTGGTGGCTTTAAATTAATTTCAAATCAGGTACGAGGGTGCTAACATCTAGGTAGCAAAAATGTAAACAGAAAAATATATGCCTGTAATATATTTATATTCTATATGTAATACGAAAATTGTACCACAATTTGCTAGCGATTAAATTTAAACATACCCTTAATATGCCAATACAAACACGTTCCTATAATATCGCACGAAAAAATCGAGGAATTGCTGCCCACTTTCAACTAATTTATAAAATTTTATATGTTAACCCACAATGAATGACACACATTCATGAAAACAAGAGGACAACTGTTAGAAACCATCTTAGCTAAGTATCTTAGAACCTGAGACATCCGCGGGTTTTAAAGGAAATTAAGTTTGCTTCCATCCTGTTAGTGCGCACAGACATTCAGAGGTTGTTTACGTTGACAATTTTTCACAAAAAGGTTCATTTAAATTAACTTAAATATCAACATTTTAATTTTAAATTTAAATTTTGTACCAACAACATTATAATTATAAAGCTAAAGTTTTCAAAGAAATTTGATGAACAATTTTTTGTGATGGAATTTCTTCACTATTTTATTACATTTTTAGCCACTGTGATACAAAATATGTCCCTGTGTCGACATTTGAGTTTACCTCGAAAATTCCCACAACTTTACTCTGTTATTTCTTTTCTAATTTAGGATACATTTTATGCAAAAATATCTTGCTATTTTATATCAAGTTGAAATAACAACAGCAAATTTTAGAATGGAATGAAAAAAATGTTTCAGAACAAAACTAATATATCGCTACCATCACACGATAATTACATACTCGTACGTAGTAATAACAGATTTTTGATTTTCAAAATATATGAATTTAGTTGTCCGCCTAGATATTTTCAAATCGATATATAACAATTTAAAACCCAAAAGCTTATTTATGCAGTGCATACGTAAAATATATACATATAAATCCATTGTAGATTCGATAAATGCTAATTATCCAGTACCAGCAGCAGACATACAGGTCCATACCATAACGCTACCACCACCTTGCTTCACATTCGCCTTTAGATGTTCCTTATTGAGCTCCGCATTTGCTTTTCGTCATTCGTAGGTCCTGCCGTCAGATCCAAATATATGAGATTTTGACTCATCGGAAAAGGTAACTGGGTTCCAAAAGTCCTGGTCCTTGTAAAGGTGGTTCTTGGCTCCATAACATTTCCGCTGAAAGGAGTATGGAAGAAAGAAGACTGCAGAAATGTTGCCTCATATTCAGCGAATGTAAAACAATAAACGAAAATGTTTCCCGCCCCTCCTCCAATTCCATAAATGACTGGAACTAATTACACATCAAAATGCAATGCCACAGCTCATTTTATGCAGTCTTTGCAATTGAGGATGGACGGCATTTTTTTTTTTTTTTGCTGAAACCGGTCACATGAAAATATATACAAAATAGGTCCTCTCACGGCTGTGGAACAAAGAGAATTTGTCATTCACCACTTTAAAAACAGGCATTCACAGCGAAAAATTGGTTCCATGGTAAATATCAATCCCTCTGCAGTCCAAAAAATAATTGAGCGATTCGTGCATGAGAATCGGGTGATTGATAAATGAAATTTTCACTGAAGCTGCCGAGCGGCACATAGTGCGAAAAATAAAGGCGAACCCAAGACTCTCAACCACTAAATTAGCCACAGAAGTCTAGAAACCGCTTGACAACAAATGTAGTGTCGAAACCGTCCGCCGAGTTCTTCATGATAACGATTAAAAAAAAAGTCGTTTTAACTTTGCCAAGGACCACCTTTATACGGACCCGGACTGCTAGAACTCAGTTATTTTTCCCGATGAGTCAAAATTTCATTTATTTGGGTCTGATGGCAGGACCTACGAATAGCAAAAAGCAAATATGGAGCTTAATAAAAAAATTTTAAAGGCGAATGTTAAGCACGGTGGTGACAGCGTTATGGTATGGGCCTGTGTGTCTGCTCCTGATACTGGAATATTTGAATTTATCGAATCTACAATGGACAAGCATAAATATCTTCGACTTTTAAAGGATAACTTGCTCCAAAGCGCGGTAGATTTAGGCATACGGTCCGATTAACTATTTTAACATGATAATGACCCCAAACATAAATCTGGAATTGTACAGACGTGGTATAATCGTATACACACCTGCCTACATTTGATAACATCACCAGCACAATCACCGGACTTGAATGTCATTGAAAATTCATGGGCTGTCAGCTGTTATCTGAAATATTATTTTTTTGATGAAAGGTTTGCCATTTACGAAGATGGATCGTTTAATAACCAAAAATAGGTGATAATAGTTAAAACTTACCACAAAAGTAGTGATTCAAACGTGGCCAAACGTGGCAAGCAAAATTGTCGCATATACTACTCGTAATTCTTGGAGAACCCAGAAGTGATTTTAGAAAAACCATGGCATCCGGAAAACATTAATGTTTGGTGCGCAGGTCTGGAAGTGTCATTGGGCCGTATTTTTTTCGAAAATGATGCTGGAGTAACCTTAAAATGCTGCAAACAACCCAAAGGCGATCATTTAAATCACTTTGTATTTCATACATAAAAGCAAAGTCCAAGCATTATAATGAAATAAAAGTTTCATCGGAATCGTGGCTTTATGTGTGATTTATTTAACTTTATTTCTGGAAATGAATAACCGCATATAACGATTGACAAAAGAACATGTGCAACGCACACATTATCAAAATATATGTATTTGAAAAATTTGAAAAATGTACAAAATTATATAATAATGAATATTTTAAATGACACAATATATTTTAAGTTTGCTATAAATTAAACTATAAACCATTTTTGATAATGATCATCGCCAAAGTTTGCTCCAAGTTCGAATTATTTTTTTTGGTTTATGAAGAGCAATCAGTCAAACAAAGTCCTAAAGAAAATTGAAAAGCATTATTGTATTTTTGAAAATTTTCTCTACATTTTGTAAAAGATCTATAAATGTAGGAAATATGAAATTTTCTTTGCAAAAAAAAACATGTTATTGAGTGGCCAATTTTTCAAACAAAAAAGAATGATAAATTATAAACTTAAAAGCAAATCAGTGAAATCATTTGAAATTTCAAAACGGCGCCTAAGCTTTTATGAATAAATGAAATATTTCTCCTGAAAAGGTAATGAAAATCATTAGCCAATACTAAACGCGTCTAACATATTAAAATTTTCATCATTAATTTTATTAAAATAATGTAGATGTTAACATTGAGGCAGCGTGCTAAGCGTATACAGTTTTTGTTTATTGATATACAAATTTTGAGTTTGTCCTTATTTGCTACCAGATCCACTTTTACTGACTTATTCCCTTAACTTTTTTATAATTCTTGTTTAGGTATAACATAATTTTACGAATTTTGAAAAGGGTTGCAATTGCAATATTTTTAAACAATATTTACTAGAACAACAAATATATGTCGACTTAATTACTTTACATCTCGTTTATTTCATTTAAAACGACAGACATGACTATGTGAAGTACTTAACCTATCAAAAATTTGGAAATATCTGTGAAAAGGTCAACACACAAATTTTTTAAATTTTTTGATTTGAAATGATTTTCAATAATCACACCTATAATTAAGGGCGCTCTATTAAGAATTGAGAGAAATGGGATAATTTCTTCGAATAACTCTCAACTTCCACTGTGTACTACCTACATATATATATAAGTATATTGGGTTGTTTGGAAAGTTCATTCGGTTAATTCGTTAGTTCACCATACGTCACTTCACATGACATAAAGTTCCTTCAAAGAAAGTTCCTTAGAGAAGGGGTTGGAAGAAGTTATGATAGTAACTTCTTCCAACCCCTTCTATAAATTGTTTACTATTTTTTACTTGTGTTCTTGTTCTAATCGTGACTGGTTATAGCGTTTTAAAAAAAGTTTTAAAAAGAATTTTAGAGAAAAGATCAAATTTTGAACAATCACACAATTTATATGGAAAATAACAGAATGGGTAAAGAAATGCACTACGTATCCATTTGAGATCTTAATTTTAGCATGTTTGCCAAATTTGACAAAACTTAATGCTACTATATAAAAGTTATGCACCTAAAAATACTTACAATGATTAAATCGGCTATTTATATGGGAGATACCAGAAAGAACATGTCAATTCGGTTGATTTTCGCCAAACATTACAAGTCAATATAATGTATACAAATTTGAGTTTGTGAAGTTTACAAATTAGAAGTCCTCGGGGGTTTAACGTGAGTCTCGCCGTGAAGGCCTTACCCACGGTGTGCGGCACACTGGGCATATTACAATGCGATTGCCACAATGGGATATACAATGGGATAGCTAAGGCTGATTTTCAGAAATGCAATCTTTTCTCTATAATTCTGAACTTATAGACGACAGAAAACCGCATTATTGTCTACTGCAATGCTTTATAACTGTTTGCAAAATTTGAGAAAAGTACTTTTCGGTACTCCCCATACAAATGACCGATCGATTTAACGCATATATTTTTAGCATGACATCTTTCATTCAATTGCACTAATTTCACTTAAACGTTGACACACTCAAGCGTTATTACAGAAAAAGTGACAAGGAAAATGGAGTGTACATCTTTCGCTACTTCCTTGAAAGTTCTAATTGACGAATTAGAAATCTTCATGGGGTATACACAGCTTGTAATTCTGTTTGCAACATATAGGTATTCTTATTTGAGACCTCATAAAGTGTATTTAATATATTTCCGATCGTTGTAAAAATCAGTGTATAAAAGCTGTATCACCTGATCAATTACCCTTTTCAGCTTTAGCTGTCGCTATATAGTCGTATATCTGTGGTCACAACCCGTAACAGCCTAACTCGAGTTAGGACACAATTGAGTTATTAGCACCATCGTATTCAGCGTATCTAAATTTATTTGCACCAAATTTTTCATGTTTGTATCTCTTCTAGGAAGGCAATTAATCCTAAAAAACGTAATAGCTTAAGTTATTTTTCTAAATGACTGTTTTGACATAACTGCCTAAGTCAATTTAGGATTACAACAAATATAAACATTATTTTTTCATCATTGTCTAAATCAACTTAAGTCGTTAATCCAAAAAAATAAAGAAACAATTTTATTTTCCTAACTTGAGTTAAGCTCTGAATTTGAAATATTTTGACATAGAATAATAATTTATGTCAATTTAGGCGCACTTAAAGCTTTTTATTTAATCTGGAATAATAGCCTAACTCAACTTGAACTTTTTGACTTTCTTTCGTTCAACAATTCATAAGAGCCTAAGTGTATTTTTCGACAATATCTTTTGACTGCGAGAATAAACAACTATTTTTTGTTAACAACTAAGTAAAGTAATTCGTTTCCTTGGAATCTGTAGCAAAGTTTTCCAAAAAACACCTTCTCCTGATTTTCAGTGAAGATTCAAAACTTTAAACTCCTGCACTGAAAATATTGAAAAACAGACTTAGGCTGTTATGGGTTGTGACCACAGATATGTTCCAAAATAAAGTGCAAGAAAAAGTTCGGAAAAGTTTTGATTTTAACAAAAAATGTATAGTTATTGATGATTTGAATAGGTCCCTTTTATTGTTGGATTTAGATTTTTCCGACAGCGTAACCAGCTGAACAAAACTTTTCTTGGCTGCAGCCAAACAATTTGTAGCTTTCGTTTTATGATTTGAGCAGCTAAAAACGTAGCAATATGTTAACAAAAATTCTTTGGCAATAACAATTTTTGCAGCTCAAGAAAATAAAAAAATTTCTCAAAATGTAACAAAAAAAAAAACGCGCTTAATTTATTATAAAATTTTGCAGGCCTTCAAAAGGATTATTATGAAGTATAATTTGATATATCTGATTACTCTTGTTTTTCGAGTAATAAAGAAATACCTGAGGCGATATATTATATTATGCATGAAAAGATGAAGGTTTCTGCCGATAAAACAGTGACACGATTGACAACAGTTTCTAAAATTTCCAAATAACTGACACAAAGGCGTCAAAATAAACAACTGAAACGATATGTAAGTTGTGATTGTGTGAAATTGAACTATAAAGGATATAATTGCCAGTATTTATATTTTATTTCTGTAATATTTAATCAATTTATTCTTTTTGAAATGTTATTAGTATATACTATACAATATTCTTTTGGAACGTACCAGATTATTCTTTTTGAAAGATTTGTTATTGCTTTGTCTATTTTTGTAATTTATATTACCTAAGAAGTAAAAACACGTATATAAAACCATTTCGCATATTACATTTATTGATTTGTGCCGCTGCATTGGCAACTCTGCTGAAATTTATTATAAAATAAACGAAGCTACGGCCCTGCAATATTTGCACTTTTGACCGGGTTTCTTTTCCTCAACATTACACTTTTCGCCATACTATCTAGGAAAAGGGGCTGGCAATTTTGGTGCTACCGCAATTGTCAGTCCTTTCTTCCAGCCAGGAGATAACAAATTGATTATGTTTACCATCTCTTTAGCACCCGGTTGCTATGCAACTCCACATTCGAGCCCAAAGTCTCCAGCAGCGATTTTGGTATCAACCACAACCCGCGTGATGCTCCCACTAGGTGTTCTTCTACAAAGAAGGAATTGCAAACAAATTTAATTTCACTTAGTATTAAAGGGATAAATCGATAATGCCTTGGCTAAATATTAGGCTTTGCCAAATTTTAAGAAGTTTTATTAAGGTTTAAGATAATTAACATTTATACTAACTAACCAACCAATCAGGCAGAAAGTCAAAAAACACATTTAGTTAAAAGATGATTTCGAAGCTTCCTTCTTGGTGTTACATATTTGCCTATCATTTTTCGGGAGAAGTATTACAAATACGAGTCTTTAAGATGTGACATAGTAGAACAGAAATGCATATCATTGAAATATTCAATGCTCTTTTGATCTTTACAAAAATTGTCAACACTTTAGGTCAACTTTCATATGCTATATCTGTATTTGATGATGCTTTCCAAGAGCTGAACTTACATAGCCAAATAATTTACTATAAATTTCTTTTCAGTAATGTTCCTCACCTTTAGACCATATTAAATGTATGCACTGCACTGATTTCCTAACCGTATTGAACTACTCCCGCAAGCAGCAACGTGAGTGGTTATTTAATAAAGCTGATAATGAAGTAATTCTCAAACCAATTGAACTATGCGGAGCCTTTTTATGAAGCCATGTATTCATATCGTATATACTAATACTCAATTACCGCAATACATTGTTGTTGAAATATCTTCTAGTTATATTTGCCGCACTCTAATTTTTGGATTAAAGTAACAACAATACAATTTACATTGTATTGGAGTTTATCTGAATTTTAACGCCAATAACAATGAGATGTAGCGCAGGTCTAACAATTCGTGATAAACTATCTGATGACGAGATACAGACCAAATTAGATTGGCTCAAACCACAAATACTTAGAGCGGGAAATTTTTATACGGTTCAATTATGCGTAATTCAAAAAATGATGCTCCAGATCTTTAACTACAGCTTATTTCACTTCATCAACGGAGCCGTAGGGTTATAAGCCAATTAATGAATCTTGTGTCGACCGAACTTATTTTATTAGATTAATTTGGCAAAACCAAAAACTGTAACTATCAAGCAGTGGCGGATGAGCATGTTTCACAAGAGTGGGCGATATATGTAAAATATGCGTTATGACCATTTGTAGTTTGATCAATTGAATGGAAATAACTCTAAGTAATGAATAAGCATTGGGATCAGAAAATATGAAATACAGGGATTATGCATCCCTTGATTTAAGTTCATTTTCTATACTATTCCAACAACTCAGATTTTTGTGAAATTTGCCATTATAATTGAAGCTCTATTTAGTATTATGCTAGTAAAGTTATACGACTAGCTTCAATTGTATATAAACGGCACTGGGAAAATTTAAGTAATTTTCTATTTTTATGGGTTCCTTAATTTATGAGATATAAATCACATTATCACTTGTTCAAAGTGACCTATCTCATGTCAGACGCTAGAACTAAGGCCTAATTTAAAATAAGTCGAAAACAGAGCTACTGCGCTACTTATTTCCCACATATGGGACATATAAGCCTGTACTTGGGGTGACAGCATTAGTTTTATTAACAATGCAATCGAAGATTCCACTGAAATATTTTACATTGAAAAATGTGTTTAATTGGCAATGAAATTACAAATTTATAAAGGAAAAGCATTTAAAAAGATTTATTACTAATTTTAGATCCGACCAAGTTAGTAATTGAAAGTCTTAATAGACACTATATAAATTTATTAACATAGGACGCCAAGTAAACATTTATAATATAGGTTTATACATTTTTCGTTTTCATGTAAGGTTTAATAAAACACACATAAAGTTATGATTTCGATGAAGCTTTTTTGGTGGTTAAAATGCTTCGACCCTGCCAGTATGTTTGAAATATAATATCTTTTAAATTACCATCTCTGGATTGTTTGCAGCAGTGGATCCTTTTGAGGTTCCTCCAGCATCATTTTCGCAAAAAATACGTGGTAATGACACCTCCAGACCATAATGCGCATCAAACTGTCACATTTTCCGTATGCAATGGCGTTTTCCCAATCACTTCTGGATTCTTCGAGCCCAATATGTGACACTTTTGCTTGTTGACGTAATCAGCGAGTAAGAAATGAGCTTCATCGCTGAAGAAAATTTTATTTCGATTGAAAACCTACGTTTAAATCACCACTTCTGTAGTAAGTTTTAACTATTTTTACATGTTCTTCGGTTGTTTAGCGATTCATATTCGTAAGTGGCGAATCTTTCACTAAATAAATAACACTTCAGATAACAGGTACTCGAATTTAACAGTTGACAGTCTTGCCAGACCGGCGGTTTTGTTACCACTAAATGGATACCCTAAAATGGAAATAGAGTTTTGGGTAGACACATAAAAGCTTCGTTATTTTACGAATTATATTTTTAAAGGACGTTGACTAACTACATACTTCTTTTCATAAAAGTTCCGATAACGTCCTATAGGTGAACACACCTAGACGGTGTTCTATCCCCGCCTCTAAGGAACCTCGCTCTGAACAGTATTCTGTTCTTTTAGAAGGAGGCTGGTTTTAAGGTTGTCGCATAAGCAGACGATGTGACAATAGCGGTTAGGGGAAAGTTTTTAGGAACACTCAGAGACATCCT
>JAHXMU010000209.1:79737-92319 GCA_019455685.1 Philornis downsi
TTTAAGATAGATCTTAAAACTTGGCATACCACTTCTGGTGTCTCCCATAAAATCGACAGATTTCACTGATATATTCTTAGGTTTATATCTTTTATTTAGTAGCATTAAATTTAATCAAGTTTGGTGCAAGTTAAAAATTTACCAAAGTTGGGTCACAGGATGGAGACAAAGCGGACTGTCAAAACCTTTCTAGTATCTATACAAATTGGCCGGATTTCTGAAATACAATCTTTCCTCTGAAATTAGCAGCTCCTCCAATTATTAAGCTGCAGTGGTCTAAGTTGTTGGCCATTATATTGATTTTAATTCTCCCCAAAACTTGAGAAGAATTTACCCCTTCTGAAACTTCCCGTGAAAATAACCGGTTTAAACTATATGCTATTAGCTTGGCATATTGGCAGTAGTTGTACTGAATTTAATCAAATTTGGCGCATATTACGCGTTTGACGAATTACATTCTGAAAATGAAAATGTAGTGTGTGGACACTTAGGCGAACATTAATAATTTTCAAACATAATCTGCTTCTTATTTATGTAGAAAAAGAACATGTTAATCGTGTCCTGGCCAATAACATTACGAGAACATGGTAGGGAGAGTGAAACGAAAGACTTAGAAAACAAACTCATGCGAATTTTTCATGAAAAAATTTTAGTTTGTCAAAACTAATGCGGATCTGAAAACTATAAATGATATGAAAAAACTAATCACGGTTATAAAATGTCGAAAGCAAATTTAATTATAAAAATACTCCTTCCGAAATGGGTAGGAGGGCGGTGCCAAAGCTAGCCAACAAAACAAAAAAGACACAAAAAAGTTGGGAAGAATTTTTTGTATTTTTCAAGATAATCTCCTTTTAGCTCGATAAACTTTTTTTCAGCGATACTCAATAGCTTCTACATCCTGTTTATAGTAAGAACTGTCAAGCTTCTTAAAATAACCATAACCGCAGACTCCATCTCTCCAAAATCAAAATTTTTCACGTTTGGAAATGGAAAATTGTCCGAGGAAGCTAATTCTGGTGCACGCTAATAATATGCGTGATGAAGCAACCCAAACTTTAATTCATTAATTTTGAAGTATAGTCTTTACAAAACAACATTATTTTTGGCCAAATGCTGCTTTTCCCCATAATTTCATTACCTAAACTGCGCAATAAATTACTTTAATATTCGCCACTGAAGGTTTTCCCTTTCTGAAGATAATCAATAAAAATAACCCCATGCGCATCCCAAAAAAACAGACGCCACGACCTTGCCTGCAGATGGAACCGTCTTCGCCTTATTTGGACACGATTCTCCCATACCAGTCCACTGCTTTCACTGTTTTCTTTAAGGGGTCCCGGTGGTCTAGAATTTTCAAAAAATTGATTTTTTGGTATTTCGAAAGTATAGGCTTCTTAAAACCCTATACTGTCAAATTTTTGGAAGGATATTCCCAGTATTTTCGATTCTACAGCCGTTTTAGCAGGTAGAGTCGGGCCGCGCGTCGAGTGTGTACAGCCAATCGTCGAAGTACTGATGACTCAAAAGAAGCTCGAACAGCGCGAAAAAAATCAGAGGCATAGAAACATTGAAGTACGAAGAAACGGATGGAGTTCTGTATAGTGCAGGAATCGATAATTAACTGTAAGTATTAAAAATTTCTGAAATTTTTTTAAAATATCCATTCTCAAAACTTTAAACTGAATTATCTCAAAACTATTTTGTTCGGCCTGGTGTTGATAAAAAAAAACATCTATTCAACCGAATCGTGTGAAATTTTAACATGTCGTTCTCAACACCAATGGCTGTTGCCCATACTAGAATCATATTATTATTTCAATTATTTCGTATTTTTTTTATTAAAAAACTGAAAAAAAATTGATTTTTAGAGTGTCAAATTCAAAACCGCGACATTTTGTGAAATTGTTTGTGTTTTATTCTAGTACAGGACATAGCTACAGTCAAACTGATTAATAATTTTTTTGCTTCTTGTGTTTCAGATAAATAGAAGAGACAAAATGGACAATACCGTCCTGGTCCAATTTTCCAGGAGGTCAACATAGCGACATTTTTAAAATTATTAATATTTAAAAAAGGTTTTTTTTTTTTAATTTTTGCATGTAAAAGAAGTTAAATCAAAAACGTAAAAAATTAAAATATCGTTTTTCATTTCTTTTTTTTATTGTAAAAAAAATTTTTGAAAATACCCTAAATTTTCGAGCTCTAGACCACCGGGATCCTTCAACTTTGTCCCAGGTGTGAAGTGGTGGACCCATGCCTCATCCATGGTTATAAATCGACGCAACTTTATTGCTTTATTGCAGTGAAACATTGCCAAACACTCTCCTAAAATATCTTCACAACGCTGTTTTTGCTCTATTGAAAGCAATGCGCACAGCTTTCTTATTCTCACATCTTCGGTCAATATACGATGTATAGCAAATTTTGAAATGCGATCATCCAATACCAATGGATTTTCTTACCCGTGTCTGGCGTGAACACCTCAATTGGCCGACTACTATGGCGTTCGTCTTGATAGCTCGCACGGCCTAGTTTAAACTCTGCTAGCCAATACTTTACAGTCGTAACTGAAGGAACAGACTTTCCCAGAGTAAAATCCAGCTCAGCTTTAATATTGGTTGAACTGAGACTTTTCAAATGGAAATATTGAATAAACAGTGACCAATTTTTTTCATGTTTACAAATTCACTTAGATCGTTTATTTTGGATGGCTCAAATAAAAATACTAAACAAGGTGGCGATATGAAACTTAAAACATTTGTTTCTTAAGTTTGCCACTTTTGTGCAAAATATTTTTTTTTTTCAATCTACTAGTGATGATTTGAAACCTAAAACATATGTTTTATAAGGTTACCACTTTTCAGCAAAATTATTTTTTCTTTTCAAACTACCAGCACCATCTACACGGCAGGACCGCTCTCGTAATTTATCACTATTTCCAGATATTGTGTAATAATATCTCGAAAATTAGAAAGAACTTAAGAAAATTCTTTTAAATGGACAGTTTGGAATCCCAGTCTCCCCTTTCATTTGCTGCCAATTTCTTTCCTTTTATTTGATTCAAAGCTGCTACAGTAAATGATAATAAATTTCGTGTTTTATACATTCTAAAAAAAACCGAAAATAGCAGCCCATGTAGGGGTTCATACGAAATGCATCTCTTGGCTTAAGGTGTGATTTCATTCAAAAATCTTAAGTGAGTCGTCTGCATGATTTGTCAACTACATTTCGTCATTTTACAAACTAATGTCATTCTATGTTATGCGCTCATAAAATCTCACATTTTCATAAGTTTAACACGATTCTTTGATGTACAGACGTACTTACTCACATATTCATTACAGTATGTAGGATTGTTCATAAAATGTTAGAGCCCTTCTAATTTTTTGGGTTTTTTTTCTTGCTATTTGGTGGCGGTGGTGCATTTGGAGTTTCTGCTCTCAAAACCGAAAGAAAAAATTAAATGAACCCGAACGGTACAAATTGCACGAATTACCTTCAAATTATAAAAGAAAAAACTTGCTATTGTATTCTATTGCACTTTTCTAGCTCGTGTATATCAGGCTGGTGGTAGTAGTACTGCTGCTGCTGCTGCTGCTGCCATTGTTGTTTTTGTGGTCGGATGCTATTGTCACATCCCATTATTTATATAGTATAACCGACAACAACACCAACAACAAGAACAAAACTACATGAATATTTATACATTATATGTATATGCATGTGTTTGTTAAAAATTCTGTTATAGAAAAAATCAGCTGCAACAACAATGCGCTCATTGTATCTTCTTAAAGGTTTTCCACTGTTTTTAAAGCAGTGCACAGTGGGTGATTGTGTTAAATTGTACACATACTCGTATGTAATTTTTTTTAAGATTCGGATTCGGATGTTTGAACCAGTATATTAAGCTCACATGACACATACGCTACCTGTATTCTTGATGGCATTTTAACAGACATTATTTCGAAGATATCATAAATTGATGCCACTACGAATAACATATAGTTACTGCAGTCTTATCAAAGAATAAAAATACAAACATTTACTTCTATGACATTTACTTCTACGTAATATATTTTGCTGCATCCATATCGATCGTAAACTAAAATTATTATTGGCATTGCCTTTAAACGTTACGATTTTGTCTGAAAACATATTCTTGCAGTTTAATGAAACTTATCCATTTAGTGGTTTCAAAAGAGCCGGTCTGGCAAGACTGTCAACTGTTAAATAGGAGTACCTGTCATCTGAAGCGTTATTTATTTAGTAAAAGGTTTGCCATTTAGGAATATGGATCGTTTAACAACTTAAAAAAGCATCAAAATAGTTAAAATTTACTACAAAAGTGGTAATGCAATTGTGAGCTTCTAATTGGACAAAATTTTCTTCAGAGATGAACCTCATTTCCCATTCGGTGGTTATGACAACAAGAAAAAAATATCGCACATGGGGCTCAGAGAAACCAGAGCCAGTAGAAAGGCCAATGGAAAGGCCATTGGATCCGGAAAAAAGTGTCTAAAAATGCAAAATGACTGAAAAAATGAAAATCTCGCTAGAGAGACCTCAAAAGGATCCACTACTGCAACCAATCCAGAGGCGCTCATTTAAATGACATCGTGTATCGTACATAATGCCAAGAACCAAGCATTATAATGAAATAAAAGTTTCATCGAAATTTCATGTCCCAACACAAACGTAAGATTTAAATTTGGCGCCATTCGAAGTGTCATTGTTTGACATTTGAACAATTGTTATTGTTTGCTAGTAGAAGGTACGAGGTTAGTAAATATGGAGCGCTGTGAAATTGTTTTTGCCAAAATGGTGAAAGTTTTGCGGCTACAGTCGCAAATTGCGATCAATTTGGGGTCACAATAATGCTTCAAAAGAGTCAACTGTAAAGAGATTAATGGATAAATTTGCCAAAACTGGGTCTGTTAGTGATGTAAAGACAACAACGTGCCTTCGACCAGGTCGATCAACCGAAAATATCGCAGCTGTACCTGATGATGTCGCGCAAACTCCATCCACCATCCACTAATTCGACACCGAGCTCAGTAAATTGGTGTTTCCAAATCCACTATGCAGCGAATTTTGACGAAGGATTTGCATCTTCATGCATACAAAGTTCAGTTGACTCAGGAACTGAAGCCTGACCGCTGACCGTGAACAGCGAAGGGAGTTCGTTAATTGGGTACTGGAGAGACAACATGAAAATGCTGATTTTGCCGATAAAATCATCTTCAGTGACGAGACCCATTTCCATCTTGATGGCTTCGTCAATAGATAGAATTGTCACATCTGGGGTGAGGAAAATCCTCGAGTGATTCAAGAGTAGGAAATGCATCCTCAACATTTCACTGTGTGGTGTGGATTTTGCGCTAAATCTTGCAGTCTTGTTGGGACACCCTTTATAATAGCTTTAGTTGCGTTATAGTTACCTTTACTTGAAGCTGAAAAATGGAAAACTTCATATTAACTAATTCTAGCCATTTATGAATTGGGTTGCTTGTTTAGTAACAAATCAAAAATATCTAGCCCTTTGAAGATAATTTTTATTTTGAGACGGCTTAATTTCCAGTTCAGAATTTTGCTTATATGTTTGAATTAATTTGTGTTTCTTCAAGTAGGTTCAATATCGTTTTTCCACCTCTACATCAACATAATTTGTGTGATCAGTCCCGAATTAATATCTTGACTACAGCGGCAGCTTTGTTTTTTATTATTATTTCTTTACTATCATCACAGCAGGTATAAATATTTATATACAAAAGTTTGAGATTTTAATATAATAAATAATGTAGGAAGGAAAGCTACATTTATATATTTTACGATGTATTAAAGCAAAAAGATAGCAAAAAAAAAAACTTTTAATATTTAGAGAATTTGTAATAGAATATACTCGTATTTATAGAACTTCCGAAAAGAAGTTGGAAAATACAATTAATTGTATAAATTTCTTATTTCTGCAAAGTGTGAAGATCTGCAATTATCTTCAAATCCTTGCAATACAATGATGAGCATTTTGTGTTTGCAGTTATCATGTAAACTATTAGTAGAATATCTCCGATGTAGATTTTGTATTGTCCTCAGGTTTTTATTATGAGTAATTTGTAGTATTTGAGGTTTGTCTTTGCAGTACTTGGATACCATATGGATATGGATTTGACATCCATACGTCATTATCGGCCTTACGTACATATTGTATATAAACGTTTTATTTTTACAATTTAATTTAGATCTTTTATTTAACAACGGAAATAATGCTCTTCCACACTAAATCGCCTTTGCTTATATGTAATTAATATGTTTAGTAAAGTTCAATCTTTTATCAAAATATATGCTTAAGTACTTCATGAATATTGCAGACTTATGGTAGTATTAAAAACTGCAAGCGGCTGTTTTGGGATTCTCTTGGGTGATTTGTTTAAGGGAAATATTATTGCTTGTGTTTTGTAGTGGTTAATTTCAGTTTTCTCTTAGGCACTCACAAAATTTACATATATAGTCTTTGCTCCCCGTCTGAACATTTGCGCAAACCAAAGCGATGAAATGTCGCAGACGTCTTCATTTCAAGGCTTTCGACTATTTCGGATACATAACATAAAATCGTGAACTCCCATATATATTTAGTGTATATATACATATATATATATATGTATATGTGGTGGCAATGGCAATTCCATCCTGGAGTTCCTCGCTCAAAATAGCCTCTGCACTTGATATTTATCATCATTTATCAAGCGACACCCTGTGTAAACGAGTTGACTTGACTTAACATTTAATTGAAGGGTTTTTTCTTTTGGCGATGGAGCGCAAATATCTTCATAATTCTTTCAAATCTTAAAACGAAATTTAAACAATAAAATAATCAAAACATTGTTTTTAGAATTTCAAATTACGTTAATTTAAATGATATCTCAAAAAAGTCAGAAACTTTTGATGCGCAAATCTATGAGCCAACTTGAGATGCAACGATTATGATATCATGTTATCCAATTTTTAACGCAGTGCTTCAAGTAATTACTTATTAGTGTGTGATAAAATTTTAATATGGTTTCGAGTAGATCTTGTTGAGCAGACTGTGCCAGAAATTTTATATTGGTGAGACATACGTAGCAAAAATTTTGGAAAATGGCAGAAATTTGTCAATATGTAATAATAAGAGATACATATAGTGAGATTTTTTAAAAAATATATTTGAGTGTCCTTAGTCCTAACCGATATATTAAAAAAATAAAAAATGCAGTAGCTGTAATTACGAGACTCCTTTCTTTCGAGATGAATATTTCAAAATTTCTTTCGTCTATTAAAGACGTTCAAAAACAGCACTTTCAAGAAACCATTTTTAATGGTAAAAATTTAAAAATTTTAAAATTTCTTCTTATAAGAAATTAGCATTAACGAGAATACATCTTGACTCAAACGTGACCCCAAAATTTTTACAATTCAAAGAACTGTGTCTTGAAAAATAAAAAAGTTACGAAAAAAAAACATAATGGCAAAATCTTGATACCAATTTAAATTACAGCATAATACGCTATTATTTTTTAGCAGTAACTTTTTATCGGCTTTTGCATAACTCAATTATGGTATTGGGTGCGCAACCAATTTCCCGCTGTTTGCCAATAAATGGCGCCAGCCGTAAGTGCTAGTCGATTCTGCAGTAACTTAAGCGTCATGAGGCATATAGTAAATACCGCTTCGACACAATAGTGATTTTCTTTTGACGTCATATTTTTTTTGGTTGTGTGAATATATATGATTTTGTGCCAAATAATCGTCACATGCGGGAAGTATTGATTTTCATCTTTCAATCGTGATTTTGATTGTTGATAACCGAAAAACCTTTGAAGAGACTGAATTAATGGCATTGCTTGATGGACAACCGTATGAATGTATGCGTTGTCAATGATTCAAAAACAAGGAATGCGATTTTCGACCAATTGAAGCGTTCATACCAGACACGGGTAAGAAAATCCAGAAAATGGTATTGGATGGTCGTCGATGATCGCCTGAAGGTGCGTGAGCTAGACGAAGTGATAAGCATTTCAAAAAGTGCTATACATCGTATGTTGACCAAAGATTTAAAGATGAGAAAGCTGTGCGCAAGATGACGGCAACCATCTTGCTTGCTTGCTTTAAATAAAGCGTTTAGCGATGTTTCGATGGTTTATAACCATGAATAAAGCATGGATCCACCACTTCCCAACTGAGACCAAAAAAAAGGAGAATAGTCAAAGCAGTGAACTGGACAGAGAGAATCGTGCCCAAAGAAGACAAAGATGGTTCCATCTACAATGGCGGTAATGGCGTCTGTTTTCTGGGATGCGCATGCAATTATTTTTATTGATTATCTTCAGAAAGGGAAAACCATCAACAGCGAATAATACGGTAATATATTGCAGCGTTTAGGTAATAAAATTATGGAAAAATGCTGCATTTGGGAAAGAGAAAGTATTGTTTCATCAAAACCTGCTGTTCACACACCCACTACTATGATGGCCAAAATTTATGAATTAAAGTTCGCAATGCTTCATCACGCACTTTATTTGCCACATTTAGCTCTTTCGGACTATTTTCTATTTCCAAACATGAAAAAATGGCTCGGTGGAGAAACATTTGCCAACAGTGAAGTGATGGAGTCTATAGTTGATGGATATTTTAAGGAAATTGAGAGTTCTTAATATCAACAGCATATGGGATTACAGGAGATTATGTTGAAAAGTAAGGAAAATGTTTCCCAATTTTAAACTTTATTGTTACTCATGGTTCCTGATTTATGTTTCGTTTGTTGCATTATTGAGATAATTCCAATTCTCCGCCTTCTTCAGCTGCTCAGGCCACAAGTCTTAGTACCGGTATTACGAAATGCCATTACTTAAACACCTTCGCATATTAGTTACGTTCTTTAGAGACATAATTATCTGTCACATTTACCAAAACCCCTACTGTGAATCACATAGAACTGAACTGAACGAAATAGTTTTTTGTTTGCCAAAGTTTTTTTTTTCATCTTCAGGCGTTCGCTGGTCTCTTTCGGATTTGGGGGTATTACACATAAATTTGAACGTTCACTGGAAACATTTTAAGTTTGGCATACGTTAAAATAACATCACTTGAGCAGAAGGAACGCAACATTTTATAAAAGTGCGCGTGGTGCAACAAAACAAAAAACAAAAATCAAACAGAAGATCGCAAACAAATCGGTGCCGCAGTTTCAAAAAGTGTCTAAGAGCGGCAGCTAACATAAGTTCACATATGAGTGAATCGATATTTTGGGTTTTGTTGTATTTTTTTTAAGAATTGTTTAGATACCGAATAAATTTGGCAATTGTATCAATGAGATCAATGTACCGATCTTCGAATGCAACAGCGGAATACAAGTGAATGAGTGAACACCAAAATATACAAGCCGACAGACAAATAAAACAAACAAAACCTTCATCGAATCGGCGGCATCAGCTGCACACCCGCTGCATACAAAATAAAGAAGAACCGAATGCAAATTACGATTTTTTGAATTGCAATCATTTCAAAAATCGTGCAGATACCTGTTAATCGTCAATTGAAACTCTGGCACAAATTGAAAGTTTCATTTCAAAACAACATTGGCCGATTGTAGTAAACTTTTGCTTGCTTTTCAACTTGTTAAAATAGTAAGGAAAGGGTAAGTATCATCTTGGAGGGAGGAGATGAAGTGTGCAAGTTGCACTTTCTTTAAATTCTCCTTGAAAAACCAATTAATCATTTCATATTTTTGCGGTATTAGACAAAAATGAACTTTTACCTTTGAATTGGATCCCTTTCATTATTGTTACTTTTGATTCATGTACTTCCTTTGCCGTACTGGTAAGGGAGTCTGTCTGTCTGTCTCTTTGTGTTTTGTCCCTGGCAGACTGCACTGAACTTCCTCTTAAAGTTTGAAATTTTGGGAGTTTCATGTTGCTGCCTTACGAAATTTTTGATTTATTTTTACGGTCACTTCGTTTTTACTCTGTACTGTGGGAGCAAAAGGGAAGTGTGTTGTGCTCAAGAAACAATTTGCAACACGGAAATAGTTCAAGAAGACATGGCGGAGTAAATTACTTTTGCTTGAGTCTGGAAAAAATAGAGAAAAAATGCATTAAAAGTTTGCTTATTGTTTTTGTTTCTTTTGACAGAAATTTGTACTTTTATATAATTAATGAAATTGGGAAACACAAATTCGGGCTTTCCAATAAAAAATATACGATATTATATACGATAGTAATTCAGAATTTATGTTTTATGCACTAATAACTCAGAAATTTTATTTTGTTTCTCATATGGAGAATATGTTTCTCTGTTCAAGAACAATATTAATGTATGGCTCTGTAATCTGTGTCAATGCTATGCCAATTGGATGACTTCAAATATTACTTGGACTTGTTCTATTAATGATGACATCACGTTTTATATGATATTTTCTATGTTCTATGCGCCGTCTAAAATTAAGCCCCGGATCATGTAAAAAGATTAAAAAAACATGTAATTTCTGACTTGAACTAAACGCTTTCGATAACACTCCTAGAATTTATGTTTTTTTTTTTTGGCTGTAACTTTTTTGATGTTCAACCTTTTCTACCTATTCTTTCACCATATATCTATCATATTTCTTAGATAAAGGCACGTTTGAGTTAATTTTTAGTGAGTTTCAAACAATTCACACTAAAGCTGATAAAACGACTAAATTAGTTGCCTCTTCTTCCATTGTTGGATATCCTTTTAAAGATTTTATTAACTGTTGTTGTTTCGGCATGATCTTGTACAAAAAACAATCAGTGTTTCTTGCATAAATTTTGTGAAATGTGAATTTTGTAAACTTAAAAATCAAAAAAAATTGTTTGAAGTCATGTTAAATCACAAAGCAAAGGTCAAAATCTTACAAATGTTATCTGAAAAATTGTTATCGGATAAACAATGACGGAGATATATTGTTCCTTATCAAATCATGTGAGAACAAATACTCCAAAATATAACTATAAAAGTAGCACAATTTTTTTTAATAAGATATATAATCTAAAAATAAATCGATGAGCTGTCGAAGTACTGTTTACAAAAATTACAAGAGAGAAAACATCAAAACAAATGTTTTCAAAAGTATTTATTAATCATCATTAAGTAATAAATAGCTGTACAGACAAAATGTCCTCATCGCAATCAAATACCAAAAAATTGTCTAAAAGAGTTATGAAATGGAATTACATTCTAAAAGACGTTTCCGATCACCATGCAAAACTTGGAAACCAGTTCGAATTTTTGTTCTTGAGGATAACCTTATCCAACATTCTCCTATCAATAAAATTTATTATACAGGATGGCGCACCAGAAGTGCTACAATAAGAAATTCAAATAACTTGTTTCCAACATTATTCTTTCAGTAAAATTTATTATATATATTATATACTATACAGGGTGCCGCACCAATTGTGCTACAATAAGAAATTGAAATAACTTGTTTTAATGAATGTAATTCATTTATTTAATCATTTTTTTTTGTTTTTATTTTTATTTATTTTTTTTTTGTATGGAAAATTCAATTTTATTTTATAAAACTAATTGGTTTTGAAGATGGTCATTGCGGTCTGAAGAGTTAAAGTCGGGATCGCCTCCTTGATTTCGTTTTATCCACCTGTTGCTTGACATAACCCAGAAAAAAAGGTCTGATGCAGTTAGGTTAGATGATCTTGGGTTACAGTCGAAAGTGGAGTTTCCGGATATTAATTTCTTTGGGAATTTTTGTTAGTGGTTCTCTATAATCGGTCTGATTATATGTGCAATTGCTCCATGTTTTCGTCGTAATTTCTATTGGCATTAAAATTGTGTTTGTAGCTCCCTATATAATGAACACAACATATAATATTGAATATTTCAAAATCCAGTTTAAGCCATTCATCATATTTTATTGGATAAAAATCATTCATTAAATACATATCACATAACAAATATTTCAATCAAATGAACTTAAAATAACTTATTTATTAGAGTAAAATGTAATTACTTTCCCTTTACTGCTACATTCAAGTTCTGATGCGAATGTCTCATAAATGCTTTGGCGACAAACAGTTTTATCTAACAATATGAAGAGGAAACATTCTTCCAATTACTGCTGACACTAAATAACATATAATTCTATCTAGCATGATTTACTTGCTACAATGTAACAGACGATTTTTTTTTATTTTTTTGGAAAATGGAATCCAAACAATTGATCACATTACATTTTTTTTTTCTTGTCGTTTGGTGGTCTCCTTATAATTCCTCAAAATCCATCCAAATCAGAAAAACAAAATATTCAACTTGTCAAAATCTATCAAAAGTTATAACAATCCATTGCATTTTAGGCGAAAATTGGAAAATACATTATTGAGATAACCTAAGACCTAAGAAGACCTCTAATGCATTTTTGTAAGTAAGGTTTTTAACTTTTTGATCCATTTCAATAAATAAAAAAAATATTTATTTCTTCAAAACTGAAAGAAAAATAAGTTGGATATTTCCAATTTAACAAGCAAAAAAAAAAAAAAATAAGTTAAATATCTTCTTTTTTTAATTAAAATA
>JAHXMU010000209.1:92419-127206 GCA_019455685.1 Philornis downsi
AAAATATTAAACTTATTTTTCTTTTTTTTTCGAAGAAATAATTTTTTTTATGTGTTTTTTTTTTTTTTTTTTTTGAATTGGAAATATTTAAAATTTCCTTTCTTTTTTGAAGAAATAAATATTTTTTTATGGTTTCTTTTTTTGAATTGGAAATATTCAACTTCTATTTCTTTCTTTTTTGAAGAAATAAATATTTTTTTTTGTTTGAATAGGAAATATTCAACTTATTTTTCTTGCTTGTTTGAATTGAATGAAAAAGTTAAAAAAAATTTACTTCCAAAAATGCATGCAGGTCTTACTTCAATAACGTATTTTCCAAATTCGTCTAAAATGGATTGTTATAACTTTTGATGGATTTCGGTAAGTTGAATATTTTGTTTTTTTTTATTATTTTTAAAACAAAATACTTTCGGTTTCGTATCGTATTTATCATAAAATTTGTTTCTTTAAAAAAGGAAAATGTGGAAATGGGACTAATATTTTTTAATATTCATCTAATCTTTGTTTTTTTTTTTTTTTTAATTTGAATTCACTATTTTTGGAAAATTTAAAAATATTTCAATATAACAAATGAACAGGGACGTTTTCTCGAATGTTTTAGATTTTATGGGGTATTTTTTAATTTAAAATTTAAATTAATTTGAAAATTTCGAAAAACGTGTAAGGAATTGGCAGGACTATAAAGAAATTTGAAGAGTCTAGATGCGATACAGACTTGGCATCATCCCAATGTAGGCATTGCCGAAAATAACGCTTCTGTTGATGAAAGTATAGCGGATAATCTGAATTTCATTTCAGAGCGCTGTGGCCTTATGACAACCGAATTTTTTTGGCCTGTAATTAAAGATTATGAACTGGACGAAATGTGGTTTCAACAAGACGGTGCCACGAGCCATACAACACGACCGATTTTGACTTTATTGCGTGAGAAGTTTCCAGAAAGCGTAATTTAACGTTTTGCCGACGTTAATTGGGCACCAAGTTAATGCGACTTGACATCGTTAGACTTTTTTGTGGGACTACATTAAAGACCGTGTTTACCCGGATAATCTTTGAATGCTGGAGCATTTGGAAACCAACATTCGTCAAGTTATCGCCGAGATACCGCCCGAATTGCGCGAAAAAGTGGTTAAAAACTACCTCAAAAAGATCCTTTACTACAACCAATCCCCAAAAGGTCATTTAAATGGCATAGTATGTATTTCGTACATAACGGCAAGGTCGAAGCAATATAATGAAATAAAAGTTTCATCGAAATCATAGCTTAATGTATGCTTTATTTAACTTTACTTTTGAAACCAAAGAATGGATAACCCGTTATTTATATACTACAGACGTTACTTGCATTAATAGTTTTCAACTCAACAGTGACTGTTCAAATTTATATAATATAATTATATGTATATATAATCTGTATAAATCTTGAACACTTACTCTCTCTCTTACAGAGTTCAAAAATATTTAGATTTAAATGGTAATTCAGGTATGCATATATATAGTTATTATAACTATAACTATATAATCATATTACATATATAATATATACATTATAACTACATATATATAACTGAATTCCCATTAATGTTTGTGTGTTTAAATCTTGACCGGATGTACGGTAAAACAAAGAACCACGAAGTTAGAAGCTAGTTGTGCATATAAATACCGGCAATGCAGAAGTAGGGCACCTGTGAAATTGTTCACTAATTTCACTGCTACATACAATACTACATATATATTTTCCACAACTTCGTATTAACATTATATGATAATCCTTTCAACTTGCTCTGTTGCGTACTCTTTGGTCGTTATCAACCACATTACTGAAGTTGGCACTTGGCTGCAAGTTCGAGAGTATTCCTTTTCCTTTTCGTATGATTTACTTTTGGTAACAAAGTCACTGTTATAGACAAAACTGTATGTTAATTTTTCTTGCGAATTTTCAATGAAATTCGCTCTTGTATTTCGGATGACGTTGTGGCCGTCGCTTTGCCACTACTAGAGGGATATTGTATTGGTTTTTGTGGCCTTTTAGATTGTGTGTTGGCTTAATATGCACCGTTAAACACTTAAAACGTGATTTGGTGTATTTGTTTGCATTTGTTATATTTGGTCTTTTGAGCTCATGTTATGGTTCAATAGCACGAGTATGCCTTGATCGCGGTTTTTTTTTTCTGCCATCTAGTGGCATGCAATTTCCGCAGTCCTAATTGTGTTGAATATGCGCATTTTTAATTGGCATTTTTGTTTAATTCAGTTTGAATTTCGTACTTCTTGTGAAATAATCGCCAATAAGCAATTCAATAAATTGTAATCGGCGTTTATTTTGGGAGTTTAATTACTGTTTCAATAGCAATTGTAACTTAAGCAAAGCCATGTAATGAAATCACAAGATCAAGGTTGCATGTAAAGGTTGTTGAGTGTATAAAAATGTTAAAAGGACTCATTGTGCAAAACAAGTGAAATGTTTAAATTCCTTAAATAGGAACTCAAAAAGTTAGAGATATATCAGCCTTTACTTCACATACAGAACTGTGAGCTCGTTACAGAGGACCAAGTTCGAAAGAAGAAACAAAGAAAAAGGAAATTGAAAAGGACTACTTTTTATATTGGATTTTTTAAACTTTTATATTTCCATACCTGCTTTAAATTCCATTAAAAATATTACGTTAGTATCGCTATTACTTGTTTTCTTCTTACTACTCTTCTGTACGAGTATAATTGGTTTATCCAAACAATTTGACATTAAGTGCGGAATCTTTTTTTTTTCAGATCTTCAGACCGACCCACTTCAACTGTATAAAATATGTTACCATTTTAATCATTTATTTCCAAACATACAAAAAATTTAAACAAAAACTTGTTTGAATTGAAAACTCTAGCAAAAACTTGGCAAATTCGTTAACACGAAAAGGAATTGAAGACAACAAATTATATTTATTTGGAAGTTGCGCTATACACATACATACGTACGAGATAAAGCACATTTGTTCGTTATTTAGTGTTAAAATTGACTAAAAGACATTGTTTTGTTAACAAACTTAGTAAATATTTTATGGAGTGCATTAAAACGCTATTTATGTGTCTGCCTGCGAACATCCCAGACTGGCATTACAGATTTTCGTGAAAAATGCCTTCAGGTTGCTGTCCATTGATAGCAATATTTAACCCTTAGGTGACCATATTATTGGCCGAGATTATAATTTATGTATATCCAAAAAACTCGTCGTCTTCTTCAGAGGCATCTTTTCCATCCCATCATGTTGAATTGAAAATTATTTTAAATGGAAAAAACGAGGTTTCCAACAACCAACTTACCTTATGAATTATTAATCTGCCGAATATATTGTGGCTCCAATTATTATAAGGGGTAATTTTTCACATCATTTTACGATTTGTTTCAAAATATTTGTTGATTTTTCTTCAACAAGTCTATTATGCACCCAACTTGTTCACATTTTGCACATCATTTCACGATTTGTTTCGAAATATTGGTTGATTTTTGGGCTGATTAACTTTTCTGTTTATTTTTCTTTAAAAACTATGTTAAGCAATAAATTAGAATTTTAAAAATTCTGCAAAACGATACAAAAGTTAAAAAAGGCATAATAAGATGAAATTGTATATAATGAACAATTTTATGTTATCATAACTTTTTAAACTCAAACTTTAAACGCAAAAATTTGTCGCAGCGGCCAATTTTTTAACCATTTACAATAAATATCTATGCTCAGAAGAGGACATTTTAAATTTTCGATGCGTTAATGACTGTCTGGGTCATTAGCAAATACCAAAATGCTACTATCGTACTCAGTTATCAGTCATATATTTTTCTCGAAATTAAAATTTGTGAGGTTAAGGAGGTCTAGGATTCGAAGAATATCTACCGACAAACCTTTAGTTAAATATATAGCAGCAATCTCAGAATTTTTAAGCAAACTATCATGTCAACGTCCACGAATACCTCAAGCTTCATACGACGTCAACGGTTATGACGGCCGTCAACGGTTATGATTCTTTACTTTATATATATGAAATATTTTTTCTCGAAAATTCTTGGTTCTGATTCAAAAGCTTGTCTACATTACTCAAGGGTTTCGTTTGTGTTGCGAACGAAACGAAGTATATAAATTTGGTAAATCTACATTACTGTTTCTTAAGGAATATTACTGTGTCATTGCTTAGAACCGTAGTCTACTTTTAATTTCTAGGCCGACATTAGCAAAATTTTAAAGTTTATACAGGGTGGCCCAAAATGGCCGAAGTGGTGTGAATTGCTTATAACTTTTTATTTAAGACATATTTTTTTAATTTTTTTTTTTTAATACAGTAAATTTATGGGGAATATTTTTAGATTAGTTATTAAAAATGATATCCCGCAAGTGGTGGCCATTTTCTGCTTCGCACAAATGTGCTCTTTCCACCACATTTTCCATGACCTTTCGCAAAATTTCCGGTGTTATGTTGTTAATTTCGTCTCGAATATTGGATTTTAATTCGTCAATAGTCCTGGGCTTATTAACATAAACTTTCCCTTTTAAATAACCCCAAAGGAAAAAGTCTGGAGCGGTTAAATCCGGGGAACGCGGAGGCCAATTAAAATTGCTTGTACGCGAAATTATTCTTTCACCAAATATGTCGCGTAAAAGAGCCATTGTGGCCCTCGCAGTGTGCGCTGGGGCTCCATCCTGTTGGAGCCATATTTGCGGATGGTTTTCCACGACAGGCCTTACAAAATTTTCCAACATGGCCCGATATCGATCAGCATTGATGGAAATGGCAACACCTCGTTCATTTTCAAAAAAATATGGGCCAATAATCCTTTCTGAAGAAACACCGCACCAAACAGTACACTTAACTGGGTGTAATTGTCGTTGATGAAGTACTCTCGGGTTTTCCATAGGCCATATCCTACAGTTTTGCTTGTTAACGAACCCATTTAATTGGAAATGGGCTTCGTCACTCTTAACTAAGTTATGAATAAAATTAGGATTCTCTTGTGCTTTTTGCTGGAAATAAATTGCATAGTCAAGTCGTTGCTGGTAATCTGTCGGTTTCAATTCTTGGACAATTTGAATTTTGTATGGAAACATTCTTATGCTATGCAAAATTCGCCTCAGCGACCCTCTTGAGATGCCAAGTTGTGTCGAACGTCTCCTGGTTGATGTTTGTGGATCCTCCTGAATACTCTCCTGTATCACTTGAATATTGTCATCCGTGTGCACCGTTCATCGTCTGCCAGCACGAGGAAGGTTCCTTACTGCTCCTTGTTCTCGAAAATTTGCAACAAGACGGTTTATTGTTGACTGAGAGGGTGCAACCCGCACATTAAATTGACGACGGTATGCACGCTGAGTCAACACAATGGACCGTTGATTTACAAAGTAAAATTCAACGATTTGGGCACGTTGTTCAGTTGTGTATTGCTCCATTATAAATTCTCCAAGTCTTCTTTACAAAATACTAAAAAGAAAAGAAAAAAACAATTATAATAAAAAAGTTATAAGGAATTCACACCACTTCGTTCATTCTGAGCCACCCTGTAGTTTTCAATGGTCACGTAATTTGAATTTACTCCCATGGAATTTACTCCCGGTGGAATTTACTCCCATTAACATTAAAGTTTTTCCATGAAAAGGAAATCAAAATTGTTCCTTAACCACGAGCGCCTCCTATATATGAAATATAAAGACTACATAAATATTAAAACGATTTACTCAGATTTTCAATAGTATTTTTGTTCCTATCAAAAGAATTATAAATATAATGTTAATACGTAAGTCAAACATTATATAATTTTGTACTCCCTGCTGATAAAATTTGTGCACTTTTTACCGATATTTTAATTGAAATAATGTAAATTATAAAAAGGACTATGTTTTAACAACAATTTCCATCGTCAACACCTTTTCAAAACAATCTCAGATCTTCAAATTGCATATATCCACTTCAACAGATATTTCCATCATGTGGAATATTATTGTTTGATATCGCCATGAAGATGCTCTATAAAATCTAAGCAACGAATAAGGACTAAATTTAAAAACGAAAAATTTAGTTCGTGCTTTATTGAGAATTTTATTATCCAGAATTTTTAAGTTAACAATTTTTATGATAAAATTATAATTATTTTTGTCTTGGTGGATGAAAACAAAGAATTTCACTTAACAGTCAGTCAAAATAGGAACGCGTTTCAAAATAATACAACCATTTTATGGTCGTCATAATCGACCTGCTGAAACAACAATTTGTGCTGTTATCTCCAAATTTCGCACCAAATTTACTTTGTTGAACATAAAACCATCGACTCGCATCCGGAGAGTGCGTACTGAAGTAAATAATATTGCAGCCGTAGCGACCAGTGTAAATGACGATCGTAAAATGTCAATTCATCGCCGTTCTCAGCGATTGGGTATGTGCTGCTCAACCACAAGGAATTTTTTTTTTTTGCCCCAATTGGCTGAGTTGAATTTTGTTTACATGTGGTTTCATCAGGACAGTGCAACATGCCACACTGCTCGTGAAACAATAGACATTTTGAGGGATAAATTTGGTGAGCAGGTTATTTCTCGATTTGGCCCTATGAGTTGGGCCCCAAGTTCTTGCGATTTAACGCCTCTTGATGATTTCTTGTAGGGTTATGTCAAGTCGTTAGTCTATGTGGACAAGCCGAACACTATTGAAGCCTTACAGGATAACATAACACACGTTATTCGTGAAATACAGGCCGAAATGCTCAAAAAAGTGACGAAAATTGGACCTTCCAAATGGGCATTTTGAGACGGAGCCGCGGACAACATTTACATGAAACTGATTTGAAAAATGAAATGGCAAAGACCAACTTATCGATTGCAATAAAAAATTTTAATATATGATGCAAATGTGAGATTTTTTTTGATTTCTAAAAAAAACTACGATTAAAAAATTACTCGTTATTTGTTAGCGGTTTTTCCTAAAATTTCGTATGCTAAAATCAAAGAAGGTATATCTGTTGGCCTTTAGATCAGGAAGCTGTTGAATGATGACAATTTTTCACAATGTTTATTGGAGAAATAATATGCAGCCTGGAAATCTTTCGAGATCATCGTGAACAGTTTTCTAGAAAACAAAAAGACTGACAACAACAGACAAATTGTTGTTGAAATTATCCCGAATTTGGCGTACGAATGTCCCTCAAAAAGCATTTTCTTCATTCGCATTTAGATTTTGTTCCACAAAACCTAGGTGCGGTGACCGATAAAAACTGAAAGAAACTATCAAGGATTTTGGGACAAAAACATGCTGGAAGACAATGGACGACAAAGTACAAACGACATTCAAATAACGGCATTCACTTTTGAAAATTCATTGATTTTTAATAAACTTATGGCTTTTTTTATGTAAAAAAAAACAAATAAAAACATTTTTTTTTTTGTTTTACGAAAACCTGACGTGATAGCGAAAAAGCAATTACGGATTAGAATTCAGCCCATCAAATTATCCTAGAAAATATATATGGTTGCTCTTTTCCAAAATCCTGTTGGCTAGTGTTATTATACCACATGTCCAATAGCAGACGTTTATGCTTAGCATAAGTTCTGCAACATAACCATCTTTAACAAATTATATTTCAAATTTCCTTACAAACCAATATTTGTCTTCAAATATACATCTGGAAAAAGCACTAGTGGGTTAATTTACACTCTGCTATATTTGTGAATTTATTTCATAATAAAAAGAAAATATTCGTAAATAATATTGCAAGTGTTTCCATTTCGGTTGTGACTTCAAATAAAATGAGTCGTTACCATTTTTTCTGTTTACCTCAGCCCCACTTCTATCATCTCGAGTTCGAAATCTTTAACACCACCAGAACCAGTCCAGTGGTGTATGAGTGCAAGAAGAAATTATGTGTTAGCGAGTGTACTGAACGAACGACAGTCACTGAGTGGATTATTACCACTTATTCGACTCCTCTTAGCATTGTGTCACTGGGAAATGTCAAATCGGGCTTTAATAATAGATTACAGCAATAGCAATAGCAACAACTCGTAGCCGTCATAACTATTCACTCTATAGATTTCAGTTGCAGTAATCTTTATCAACTTCGACTCTGGCCGTTATGACGACAACATTGAAAGTCTGCAAAAGTCTAGTGCAAAACTGGACTCTTTCCCCACGTTGCAGCATGCAGAAAATTCGTGTGTGCGAACCGGCAAAGACGTTTGAAAGACATTGCAAGTAAAAGCTATTACCCGTTGCTGGTGGCATATTTTTTCGCCTGCAGTAAATATTAGCAATACCAATAGAAAATAACTGCAATTGGGGTGCGGAGGGGAAAGCCCCCGGTACAAGTCATTTATACACAGTTGTGTGAGATGCCGTCTCTTCTACGCTGTTGGCCACAACGTTGCCAATTGTATAGACTCAGTTACAAAGTGTGAAGAGTTTATTATTAATGTGGGTTTTTCTTCTGAATCTTTTCCTAAAACGGATGAATCGAAGTGAATTAGCTTGGATTTTTTTCTTCTTCTTTAAACCGCAATGAAATTGTCTGACGACGATGGTGATCTTTGTGCGGTTGATTTATAATCTTTATTGACATTTACATTTTTATTGAGTGGATTGTAATGCGGCGAATGTTTTAATTAGATGGTGGGAAAGGTGAAAAGTCAAAAGTGAAAGAATTAAAAAATGAAAAAAAAACTTTATTGAGAAAATCTGCCCTCAGAGAATCTACCGATTGTAGCTACAACTTGGTACCAGAATAAACATTATTGCAGAATCTGAGATTTGATTTGAATTATATTAGAGTGAATTATGACGATCGGCTTCTAAAATGTTTAACGAATTCTTGCAAAAGAAAATAATTTACCACTGCGGACAATTTTTTAATTTTCTACATATCCAAATTCGATTTGATTTGTTTTAGTAATACCATAAAGTTGAAAATTTCGAGCTATTTTGGAAAACGTCATCACTCCGTTTATGCCATATTGAATGCTTTGTGTTTTCCAGCAGTTTTAAATGCAATTCATATCTTTAAATATATAGAAATAAATTTATTAAGACCAAAATAAACAATGTGCAAACTGAGGCCTATTTGTGCTTTCCATACGACCTGCTGAGCATTTGACGTCAAACATTTTGCAGACAATTTTCTAGTAATTCAATGCTGGTGATCAATAAACTTTGAGTGGGTATACCAAGTTAGCCGTTTTGTTTTCTATAACTAGAAATAAGCATATGAGTCTTCAATCTTCTTCTTCTTAGGTAGCGACTGGAATAAACAACCTTATCTATTATACGCCGCCCGTAGAAAATAATTCCAAGCGCTTCTATCTTCTGCGCTCCTCCTCCAATTCATCACAGCAAGTTTCGTTGGTCCTTCCAACGGCGTTTTGGTCGCCCTCTTCGGCGTCCATTGAATTCATTGTCGAAAACTTTCCACGCCGGAGCATTTGGGTCTATCCGCATAACATGACCCAAACAACATAATCGCTGTATATTAATGCGTTTGACCAAGTCGATGTCGGCATTTAGCTCTCACAACTCATTGTTCATGCAACGCCGATACTCTCCATTAACTATAGTGGGTCTTTATATATTTTCCGGGGTATTTTCCTTTCGGAAACTGCCAGTACTGATTCATCCGGTTGCGTCATAACCCAGAATTCTGCGCCATATAACAAGACAGTTAGAACCAACGTCTGGTACAGTCGGATTTGTTTGTCGACAGAGGGCTCTATCATTGAGTCGCTTGCTTAACCCATAGCAACGTCTGTTAGCAAGCAATATTCCCCTCTTTATCTCCATGCTAACTTCATTCGCTTTGCTTACAGCGGAACCATAGTAGATGAATTCTTTACTTCAAAATTATAGTTTTCAACGTTCACACAGCGTCCCAAACGAGTAGACTCTTTGTTCGTTGAAACCAATAACTTTGTTTTGTCCTCGTTTACCACTGGACAAATTTTCACTGCTTTCCTCTCGATGCTTGAGAAGGCTGCAGTAACATTTCGCAGTTTTCGGCCAATAATGTCTTTGTCACGAGTAACATATGACTTTTGTTAAAGATGGTACCAGACATGTTAACTGAAGCTTTCCTTGTACTCGTCTTCAACTGTATGTTGAAGAGGCCGCGTGATAGACTGTCGCCCTGCCTAAATCCTCGTTTGGTGCGAAAAGGCTCGCTTACATAGATCTTTGCCTATCTTCAGTGAAGATTTCGTGTCAGTCAGTGTCATCCTACAAAGACGTATAAGCTTTGTAGGAATTCCAGACTCAGACATGGCCTCAGTTTTTGCAGTATCGGATTGTCGAAGGCAACTTTATAGTCGACAAAATGGTAGTACGTGTCGATCTGTTTTTCTTGGGTCTTCTTCGGAATTTGTCATTGTGTGAATGTGTAGTCAGTTGTTGATTTACCACATCTAAAGCTACACTGATAAGGTCCAATTAGGTCAGTTAGAATAGGCTTCAGTCCTTCACATATCACAGGACAGGACCTTATTAGAATACGTATAAGACTGATACCGCGATAGCTTTTATAAACATGAGACTTCAATAGCATATACATATTTCGTCGTCATAAAAATGTATATTTATTGTGATTCCAGTCAACTGTTCTAATGCCTAATATTTGGCACAAAAATTGCTCATGTTTATGAGAAAAAAAAAGAAAAAACTTGCCGATACGGAGATTGAACCTACCTATCTCTGAATAATAGACATTTTTTTAGGATTTTATCGGCAACTTCATCATTTTGTCATTAATTGAAATAAAATATGATGGTATTTCACAGAAACTAGAAAAAATCATTCCAGCCAATATAATTTTTTTAGGGTCGTCTGAATCGTAGGGGTGGTTAATGGAAAATACTAAAAAAATATAAATTTCCTGGAAAAAATGGGCTATCTCAATGTGTAATAGTCGTATGTGATAAGAGGATATATCGAGCATGGCCACTTATCTGGCGAAAGGTCAGTATATACTATCGTCAGCAAGTACCACAAGGAGGCAAACTAGTTTATAGGTACCGGAAGGAAGTATTCTATCCTACATAGGTTGTAACAGACCGCTCAAATTGTGAGAGCTATAAAAAATATCAATTTCCAATAAAAAGACTGATAAAATCGATATGTTATCTATGAAAAAAGTTAGTTCTTCTCCCACTTATAGGATGATATCAAAAACAAAATGTCAATTTTCAATTGAAAGGCGAAAAAAACGATATGTTATCTATGAGAAGAGTTAGTTCTTGACACGCTCAGTACTGTACATAAGATACACAGGACAAAATTTACCTTTTTCGGAATTTTATCTAATTTTCTAGTTTTTTTTTACCATGTATTATTTGATGGAAAACTGCATTCGGCAGGAGTTAATAGATGAAGGTAGAAACCACATCAATATCTATAGCGAAAAAAATGTGTTGTAACAATAAATGAGATGTAGGAGAGCTTCTCTCCCTCAGTGAGGATATACGCATTCTAGTTTTAAAATCAATAAACGGGACCTTCAACGGTTCCAAACGTTAATTTGGGATGCATTTACCAGATTTATCAACTACTCACAACAAATTGGACAAGAAACGCAGAAGAATGAAGTCGCAGAACTTGTCCTACATGAGCGCGTAATAATAGATAGTAATATACAGGGTGGGCCATATGAGTGTTGGCGATTTAATTCTTCAATTTCTCGGTAACGCGCGCCGCGGGTGGCGGGGGGATATGTTGTTCGCTGCGCCGCTTCCTGGAAATTTAGTCGCCATGGAGCCGTACACGGGAGTGCAGCGTGCATTTTGTGTCCGAGCGTATTACGAAAACAATAAATCAGTGATTACTGCACGACTTTTGTATCGGCATGAACACGGTTTACACGATTTAAGTGAAGTTCCAAGCGCCAATGTGATACGAAAATGGATCAGAATGTTCGAAACAACCGGCTCAACAGTACCAATTACGGTTCGTGGTCGCCCAGTTTCTGCAAGATCAGCCGACATTGTGGAGCGTGTTCGTGTTTCAGTTCAGCGAAATCCGCAACAGTCAACACGTAAGAGAAGTCAGTCTTTGGATGTCAAAAGAACAACTTTACGACGAATTTTGAAACGTGATATGCATTTGAAGGCTTATAAGATTCAGATAGTCCAAGAATTAAAACCCGATGATGCCAATAACCGACTTAACTTTGTCAATTTGATGCTAGAGCGGTTCAACAATTTCAACAACGTGATTTTTAGTGATGAGGCCAATTTTCACCTTAATGGCCATGTGAACAAGCAAAATTGTCGGTTCTGGTCCGAGACTAATCCCCGACGCTTGCATGAACGTCCACTTCACAGCCCTAAGCTTGTCGTTTGGGCTGGGATAACGTCAACCGGTATTATTGGACCATACTTTTTTGAGGACGAAAGAGGGCATGCGATGACGGTTAGAGCGAACAATTATTGCAACATGCCAGCAGACTTTTTGGTCTGCCCGCTTTGCAAGAACTTCAAGGCAATACCTCGAGGATGTGGTTTCAATAGGATGGGGCCACATGTCATACGACTAGGGTATCCATAGAGCTGCTGAAAAATGTTTTTCCTGGAAAACTCATTTGGAAAAGGGGGGATATTGAATGGCCCCCACGTAGCCCCGATCTCTCTCCATGCGATTATTTTCTATGGGGCTACCTCAAATCGGTAGTCTACGAGAATAATTCGACTAATTTAGAGCAGTTGAAGAGGAACATTATTCAGGAAAGTAACAAAATACCGAGAACAACTTTTCAACGAGTTTTCCAAAATTGCGACTTCGGTTCCAAGAGTGTCAAGCAGCCGAGGGAAGCCATTTGGACAACATTATTTTTAAGTCTTAAAAATTCCCATGCTTCTACTTTTTAAAAATACAAATATATTTTTTTTATGTTTCGTAGTTCTTTTTTAATTGAATATTTAAACCGCCAACACCCTTATGGACCACCCTGTATAATATTAATAATAATATAAATCGCCATTAAAGACGCCATTTTATTCGTTGCGGGGGAAAAATGGAACATCTGTAATCATTTACATGCTACGATTTTAACAGAGAGAAAGATCTGAATAGTCTCAAGTTCATGGATGAATTTAATAACTTAACTTTATGGACATCTTTCCAAGGCCGCCAAAATGTAATAACAAACTGCGGAAATTACACAGTTCATATCAAGTACTGCAAAATGTTGTGACTGGAGTACTTTTGAACAGAAACTGTATTTTATTTCTAAGCACCTGTAAACGATATCTGAAAGTTGCGAAAACAAATCGTCTTCACATTTTGTATTTGATGATATACATTTACTTTTATTCTATAGATAGAATTATAACATAATTTAGATACATATTAGGCAGCATCACATTTGAGGGAAACTATCCTAAGTAATGACCATTTGACAAGAATAACAAATTGACTATCAACAACTTGTAATCAACTTAATTACATTCTTATTTTCTCTAAAGCAAATAACACACAACAGTGGAAATTGTTCTTTTAAATCGCATATTTAAACGTACAATCATTTACGAATTTCCTAAATCAATGCTCTTGGAATATCAACTCCGTTCTGTTCAATTCTTCATCTCAAACATTCTCACGTAATCAAATATTGTGTTACTCCATACAGCGGTGCCTTAAACTGTCATGAAATTGTAAAACAACTTCACTAACGGTATGTATTGGCCTTACTGATCATTCAAGTCCTTCTTGAAGATTTCCTTATTGCACTTCTCACACACACACATACACACAGATACTGTAATATGATAGTAACCATTTGTTTTATTTTAAACGGCAAAGGGAACACTTTAAGACAAAATTGGCAAAATTGAGATCATTTACACGAATTCGAACAAATCCCCCATGGAAAAAAGGGTCAACCACAATTGAACCTTAATTCAGAAAATGCAAACAGTTTCTTCGATCATTATCGCACAGAGCTGGAGTAAGATCGTACCGTACGATGTGCCGCCGGTGCAGAGCAACAGTAGCCAGCCACAGGGATCAAAATGCTGCCGAACAATGTTCAAAGCAAATTGATTAAATGCAAGACAGAAAGGCGGCATAAGCAGTGGAAACAAAAGAAGTGGCAGCCAGCCGCTTGAGTAGCGGCAAGTGTGAAAAATGTTAATAATTTGTAAAACGTTTTTATGGCAAAAATTGTTTAACGTGACTGAGATATAAGTTTGAAGAAAAGCGCAAGAGGTTCGCTTGTTGTTTTAGTTATATAAGATTTTGAATGTGGTTGGTTTTTTTTTTTTTGGCCATTTCAAAGGGACAGTTTATGCTTACATGATTTCCTTTTCTTTTATATTTTTGATTGCAGGAAAAAACTGTTAACAATGAAAGTGAAACTATTGATAAGCGTTTATTTCGTGCTGCTAATGGGAAGGAAAGGCATTTGCCGGGCTCCTTATTATATGGAATATTATGCAAATTATCGTGATTTCCAAAATGATGATAAGGTAAGGTAATGTTTTTGTAAAACAATTGTTGTTGATTTGTTGAACTCTAATTAAGCTATACTATTTATTTGCATTTACATTAAAAAGTTGTATAGTTTGCTCTTTTTCTATTTAACAAGTTTACTCTGTTTGTTCTAATTCTCCTTTTCCAGTTAAATTACAAATTTCACTACTACATTGATCACTCACCCACCAAAGTTCATATGATGCACATCGAGGAGCGTCACGGCGATAAAGTAGTTGGACAATATGGCCTGCTCGAACCAAATGGTTTAGTTCGCAGTGTTCACTATCAGGTTGTGGGTGAGACGGGTTTCCAAAGTGTTGTGCATACTCGCACACCCTATAGCACAACGCACATACGCCTGATGAATCAGAAACAGCCAACGTTACCGGTGATTTTTCAGCAACCAGTAGCATCTGTGGTTTGATTTATTTCAGGTGTCATTTATGCATTAAGTTGATACCATTCTGTATGATATACTCTCGTATTAGTTAAGTAAGTTTGCAGTTTTTTATTTACCTTAATGACAATATCGTATACCAAAACCAAAAACAATAAACAATTCATCTTTTATTTTGTTTTTTATTCTTGCTTGTTTATAGTTTTCTTCACACCGAATACGAGTAAATGCATTATCAATGAGGTTTCAGGTTTACTTTTGTGTATTTCGGTTGTCGTTTATTTGCTTTGTTGAATTAATTCAATGAAATGAGAAATTGTTAAAGTGTAAGTAGAGGTTTGAACCAAACCAAATTGTTGGTTTGAACTACGGTCTCATTAATTAATTTTATATTTCTATGAAGTAAAAAAATTTGCAAAATTTCGGCTTTTTCGGCATACAAACTTCGCACTTTTTGCCAAAAATAGTATATTCAAATCAAACATTTATTCTGTTTTTTCGGCCAAAATTTTCGAAAAATAACTGAAATATATTAGTGGTTTTGATATCATCAGTTATATAAGATGACTTATTACGTCGGATCATATTTTTGTTGTTTTTTTTTCAATTTTAATCATTTATTACTAACATAGTTTTCATAATTACTGGTAAAATTCTTATAAAATATACTATATATTTGTATATGTAGAATATTATATAGGTATTCCTATATATTAATATAAGTTTTAACAAGTCGCGCCCCAGAGTCTAAAATAGGTATTACAGGGACAAGTTGGCAATAAAATTCAATCTCTTTTACAATTAATTACAGAATATTTTTTAAAAATTTTTAAAATTATTTCAAATTTTGTATACAAACAAAAAAAGTTTTAATAAGAGTTTGCTCAATATTCTGCAGTAAGTGATTTTTCAACAAATTTTTAAATATTGAAATATTATATGCGGTTGTTAAATTTTGAAGTGGATTATTATACGCATGGCTACCCGAATAATCAATTCTCTGCTGGGTGGTTTTAGCCTTCACTTTGCTACCCTCAAGTTCCTTGTTTTGTTCTTAAATCAAGACGCACCATCGACATTTATTTTCGTGATACTCAAAAAGAGTCAAATTGTATCCAAAGCTCAAATGTTCTCAATTGATGTAGAATAAATAACTAGACTTCCACATTATCTCGAAATTAATAAAAAAAAATGTGATTTTCTTGGCGTAAACAATATAAAATTGAATTCTCTGAAAAAAAAACTTAATAAGCATAGTTATTAATATTATATTTAATATAGTATTTAATATTAAAATGTTGATTCGATATTTAGAAACTGATATTAAAATTAATACCAGTTTTTTATTAGATTGTTATTTTCCAATTCACCTTTATCATTAAATGTACAAAATGGTATCCAAACTAAGATAATACAACGTAATGGTAAGTAAATTCAAAATACTATGAGAAATTAAATAAGTACGTTCGACAGATCGCGTGGCTTTTAGAAGCACAAAAGGAACCAAACTGATTGAGATAGAAAATTTGCTATAAATTTTGAAATTTTATGTCCGATGTGAGACTGTGAAAAATGGATTCAATAATTTGTCCATACATACATACAACTGAACTAAACTCTAGAAAAACCAATAAGTTTTTATGGAAAACTATTAAAATATATGAATTTTCCATTAATGTTGATGTCAAAATTCTGAAAAGATTGAAACGAGGAGACAAAAAGCATAGCTTTAGTTTTAGTCTTTTTTACAATTAATATAAGGGTTATTTTCATTTAACCAATTATTTATAGCACTCAAAGTGTTATTCATACTATGTTAATACGGGGAGTTGATCGGACGGTGTTTTTATTTCATATGAAAGAAAATGAGAAACACGGAGGGTTAAAGAATTTATAATCCAATGGTTTTTATATATTGGCAAGGTTTTACCTTTTATTTCTGGGGTTTACAAAATGGAGATTATTTTACCAAACAGGGACTTTAAACGTTCAAATAAGTAGTTTATATATCGGATGCAAAATGAGTACTGATACTTGGGCGATCGCTAGCTGAGAGTTAGAATACTGCTTTATTACACTGCTAGAACGGTGGAGTGAAAGCTTTTTCCTTAGCTGTGGTGGGCGTGTACTTAAAAATTAAAACTTACAACTATCAGGGTAAGGAAAACTTGTGCACGTAAACATACTACATTGTAAGTTATTTACTGAACTACTCCTTAAAAAAGAGGAATATCATCAGCATATAAATATGGATAACAACGGCTATCGCGAATAACCTCAGCTAAACCATTAAAATATTATATATAGGCAGTAGTGGGCCCAGAACCGATCCTTGAGGAACACCACAGTACACACAAAGCATACAAAAAAAAAAAATTACCATTCATGGAAACGAATTGTGATCGTCCCAAAAAATACGAACAAACCAATGTTTAGGCTTTTCTAGAAAACTTAAAATTAGACATTAATTTGCAAATAAGCTTAGTATGGTCCACTCTGTCGAAAGCCTTAAATAAATCGAGACCTATAAACACTCCAAAATTGTAATTATTCATCGTCTCCCTAATAGCATCTGTTAAATGGAACACCTGAGTAGTGGTATTAAAGCCTCTTCTAAATCCATACTGCCAGTCAACGATCATGCTCTGATCGTTAACATAATTTAAAATTTGTTCTCGCATTAAATGTTCAACAACTTTCGAAAGAGCTGGAAGTATACTAATCGGTCTTGGGTTATCAAAATTTTAAGAATAACCTACTTTAAGGATTGCAACTACACGCGAAATTTTCCAAGCAGACAGAAAAACTGAAGTTGTAAATATGGTGTTAACAAAGTGCAAGAGATGATCAAATATATAAGGAAATGCGAGCTTTAAAAACTTTATTGATATATTGTCTACTCCAACTGCTGTAGAATTAATTTTAGAAAGCGCTTTCAAAATATCATCTTCCATAATGGCGTCAAATGAGAATTCACGATTTTGAGTCACACTCGGAAAAACACTACTTGAGGTGTAGTTGCTGATCATTAAGTGATCATTAATATTATTAACACCAACATCTGGAATTTCATTATTGTCCGTCATGCAGCTTTCCGCCCTAAGATGAGTCCAAATTTGAGAAGTACTCATGTTCTGAAAGACTTGTGCACAATGATTTATTTCCTCCTTCCTAAGAATGGACTTAGCATTATTTTTATAGCTACAAAAAACGCACCAATTTTCTTGAGTAGGGTTTTTCAAATAAGCTGCATAAGCCAAATCTCTAAGTGAACTAGCAAATATAATGTCTCTCGTCTGCTACCACCTTTCCCTCTTGTCTTGAACTATATGGCGAATGAGTGGCACAAAGGAAAAAGGATTTAATAAAAGGCAAATAATTGCATAAAAACTGTCAAAGTTAAATCTTAACAAATATGCAAAAAAAAACGCATTCTACTTTGTGGTAATTACGGAACTTTGCAAATCTTCGCGATAAGAAAGCGTGTAATTAAGAGATCCAAAAATTGAGGAATGATGGGAGGAAATTGCAGGACACTAAATTTGGTGAGAAAAATTTAACAATGTAGAATTACTTAGCAAGACATAATCAAGCAGGAGTGTAGTATTGTGAGCAGTATCGAAATAAGTGGGGTATAGATTATGTATGACTGACAAGCCTAGCTTAGAGCAAGTCGATCGAAAAGACATATACATGGTAATATCAAACAGATTAAAATTAGAATTACCTACCTTACATTTCGCCATATCTTTACACAATGCAAAATGAGGTATAATATTGGAAGATTGAACACTGATTTAATGGGTGTCCCAACAAGAACGCAAGATTTAAATGACTGATGCAGCATTTGAATTGTTTCTTTGGCTGTATGACATGTGGCGCCGTCTTGTTGAAACCACATGGCCTCCACATTCATTTCTTCAATTCTAGGCACGAAAAAACTGGTTATCATTTCACGATACCGAACACCATTGACTGTTTGTGCTTGACATGTCTCATTTTCTTAAATAGGGTTCAATGATTCCTTCAGCCAGAAATCCACACCACACAGTGACACGTTGAAGATGCATTTGCTTCCCGTGAATCACTCGAGGATTTTCCTCGCCTCAAATGTGACAATTCTACCTAATGACGAAGCCATCAAGATGGAAATAGCCTCGTCACTGAAGATGATTTTATCGGCAAAATCAGCATTTTCATGTTGTCTCTCCAATACCCAATTAACAAACTCCCTTCGCTGTCCATGGTCAGCTGGCTTCAGTTTCTGAGTCAATCGAACTTTGTATGCATGAAGATGCAAATCTTTCGTCAAAATTCGCTGCATAGTGGATTAGGAGACACCATTTTGCTGAGCTCGGTGTCGAATTGAGGTGGATGGAGTTTGAGCGACATCATCACGTACAGCTGCGACATTTCCGGTCGATCGACATGGTCAAAGGCGCGTTGTTGTCTTTACATCACTAACAGACCCACTTTTGGTAAATTTATCCATTAATCTTTTTACAGTTGACACTTTTGGAGCATTATTGTGATCGCAATTTGCGAACCGTAGCCGCAAAACTTTTACCATTTTGGAAAAACAATTTCACAATTAGAATGCGTTGTTCATTCGTGTAGTGCTTCATTTTTACTAACCTCGTACCTTTTACTAGCAAACAATAACAATTGTTCAAATGTCAAACAATGACACTTCGAATGGCGCCAAATTTAAATCTTGCGTTCTTGTTGGGACATCCGTTACAAACACTTTTGATGTAATTATATTGCCAATTAGCCTCTATAATGTCATACGGCGCTGAAGAGTAATTTGTATGAAGTTTGTTTGATATAATGAATTTACAAAAAAAAAAAAAAGAAATTAAAGCTACATCATCTATCTTAAAGACCGCACTGATTCTTTCATAATACCTTCTTCTATGTGGTGCTTGTGCCTTAAATCTGTCATTTCAAAAGTAAAGATCTCATGATGGGAGTAAATTATAGGAAAAACTTACATAGTTGATGCATAATTTATATAAAAATATTCCGTAATTGTATTAGGTTTGTTCTAAATTAGCCACTTGTAAATGAAATAGTCAAATATTATCCTCTTCTGGAACATTTATGGTATTTTTGTATCCTCATGTTCTTCTTCATTCTCTGCTATACTTACACTTGTTTGCTGTTATGCCACTATAAATTAAATGAAACATTTGTGTTTTAATTTTAATATCTAATTATATTTATTTACAACTTTATTTTTATATATAGTAAAAATCTATTAAACTTTTCGTTACTTTAATAAAGTTCCAGAATTTTAGTTAGAGCCTGATTTTATACTATTAAAATTAAATACGAGTATACATATTTTTTTTTTTTTTTCAAATCGTTTTACCAAAGAAAATATGGCAAAATATTGTCTGTATGTAAATGTGTAGGGCTGTATATAAATTTACAATTAATTCGAAATTTTCCATGCTTGCTGGAGATCATAAAACTTATATGATTTATGTCCCAAACTTTGAATGAAACGGCGTATAACAAAACATTGCGGGGCTCATAAAATTCAATTTGAAAAACAAATGGAACTGTGTCACTTAAAGCTAAAATTCCTCTCCGTTCACAATTCAACTCTTCTTATTTAGCTTCTCTTTGGACTTGGACGTTGAATCCTTAGGGTAGACATGTTTAGAAAAGAATTTAAAAGAAGTTGTCGATGATAATTTGCTAGTAGAAGTGGATTTCGTTGCTAACACTGGAATTGTGGTGGTGGTGGTGGTTGCCGTGGTTACACCGTTGACGCTATTGGATATCGATGAGCCGATGGGCCAACTAAATAAACTATTGAAATTCACCAAACTCTGTTCATTGGGCAGTTCCTGATCGTAAGCATCCGCCCATACAGGTATAATATCGGGTATATTACGTTTAGATGAAGCTTCCACGTTGTTGTCAGACTCCTTAAATTTATAAAAATGATACAAAGGATGTTAAAGGATGAAGGTTATTGGGCACAAAAATGAGCGGTTAGCGTTAAGGAGATGGTTGTAATAATTTTGCGTTCAAAAAATGCCAAAAGAAAAATGTTTTACTTCTTTTTGTATACAATTTTATCGAAATTTTATTATTTTATTTTAGTATTTAGAAAATACTTATATGTACATTAAAATAAAGTAGACTTCTAAATCCTTCTACCACTTTTCATGTAGAGGGTTTAAGGGAGGGGCGTAAAAAGCATCACTGAGGCAGTAAATTATTATTTGGGTAGCTTAAAAATAACGATAATTATAAAATCTTACATAATTACGTGGCACATATTTGACCTTCTCGAAAGCTTTGTATTTTTTCGTTTTCGCATTGTATTTTCCTTGTAATTTATACCCTTCATTGTCAGTGGGAGAAAGTGCATTTACGGCTGCTGCCGGGAGTTTGGCGGCTGATGTTGTCACCGCCGCCGCCGCCACTGTTGGCGATGTGGGAACCACAGCAACATATCGTATACCAACGTTAGGTATGTACTGTGGTGACAATGCGGCAACTTGCTTCGATTGTTGGTTTTTGAATGGTTGGTAATATTTGTTCACATTTTGTGACGTTATGAGGGTTCCGTAATTGTTGTTGCTATTCTGGGTAGTAAGCTTGTAATTGACATTGGTGTTGAGCCTCTGCTTGGGTCGTGAAGGTGGTGGAGGCACATAGCTAAAAGGAGGAAACAAAAAACAAAATGCTCTTATTAAATGTCTGCTATGTATCTTCCGAAATCGTTAATAATTTTTTTTCCAAATTTGTAACTTTTAACATAATTCCAAAGTTCACACGGAAGGCAGTCATTTCCGCACTTTATAAGAAATGATATCGAATGTTAAATGAAGTATCAATAACAAACTAAAGTTGCTACTGAGTTGCAGCACATTTTATGAACATGTTAGCCAATGTTCATCATATTCGTAATACATAAGTTATTACAAATATATTGGATTTAAAGCTGTAGTGAATACGAAGCATCGGCATATGATGATTACACTAAAGTTCAGTCTCCACATTGAAATGAAATGATTAGTCAAAGCAAAGTGTAATTAATTGCTGGTTAAAAAGTTCGAAACCAAGGAAATTTGAATGAATCTACATTCATAAAATTGAAAATATAATATAAATGGAACTCCGATTTCCACATACCTCTACTACGCGCATATTATATATATATTATGTTCCCATCAAGGAATTTAAAATTTTTCAATACCACTTCTACCAATTATAATGATAATGACTGGATCGACACGAACGGCTTCAATCTGAAATATACTCGTATTTAACTCAAGAGATTTATTAAATATAAAAAACAGCGGGGATTAACATTCGTTTCCAGATATTATTAAAGATTATACCTTGCAGTAAATACAGAATAATGTGTTAAGCCAAAATCGTCTTACACGTATGCGGGGAGGACAAGAACTGACTTTAGAAAATGAAATTCTCTAACAGATCAGTAGACATAAAGCTTACTCTAAAGCACTCAATCTCATTACAATCGAGTACCTTTACATATAAATGTCTCAATTGCAGTAGAGACGATAAATTTAGGATTTATATCTAAGAATTTGCAAACGTGGGTTCCGGGAATAAAAAATAATATTCTTCAATTTCCGCAATAGGGAAATATTGAAAAAATGTTAGCATTACCGACGACCGGTCAATAGTTAGGGTGTACATTTTTTGAACTTGTACTTTTAGAGGTAAAAGTTGAAGCCACAATGGTACAATGACCCAGACCAAGTGACTAAAATTATAATCATAAATATCTTTATAAAGTAGAAGCGCAATGACAACAAATACTCAAATTTTAAGGAATAAAATTGAAACAAAAAAACTTTAAATTAAGGACCATATTGCTCTTGTAGAACAAGAATGTCAAAGCTGCGGATGTCGATGTCGATAATGAGCATGAATCAAGTTTTAAAAACGATTTGGCTCAATGAGTGCATGTCCTATAATTACTTAGATTGTACACACTATGCTTTGTGTGCAAAGAAGATGACCCCAGTATCGAATTATTGGGTCTTCATTCATCGTTTATAAGGTTGTTTCGAATGCGTAATTTGATGCACTGTAAACGATTTAAAGCTAACTTCGACAGTCCGGTAGAAAAAATTATTCTCTTAATTCTTATTGACGAAAACCTGTCGTTCGACCACTTCATCATACTCTTGGGAACAACTATGAAGAAAGCAGCAGTAAATGCAACTTTTGCCATCTTCCAAAAAAAACCAGATGTTAATCCCACATCCCAGTGATGGGTATAGTTATCATTAACCGAAAATTATAATTTGTTTCGAAGGACAAAAAGTCAACCCATTTGGGTCTTTGCGAGAATGTTAGCAACTGTAAATGTGGATACGTTAGTGCCATCAGCTTGACCGTCAATAAAGCTACTGATGTCTATCTGGTAGTTAGAAAAAGAGTATTGCTTGCAACAGATTCTGTTATGAGCTTACCAATGGAATAAGTATTTCTCTTAGCATGAAAAAGAGATGTGCCCAAAACCTAATTTTTTTTTGATAATTAGTATTTCTAAATTGGTATTTTTCAAATTTTTTAATGTAATATATTCTACAGTTTACTCCAATCAAGGGACAAATGTAGTAGAGATATTCAAATACCGAAGTACATGGAAATAATTAAAAAAATTGAGCTCAGGACGTCAATATCTTTGTGTAGATCTGTAACCTTTTTCCATACCACTTTTATAAAATTTAACATCTACCGTACATTTTTTCATCATTTACTCGGTAATGTAATTCACCATTTATTGTGGCGCAGGTAGAAATGTAGAGTCCTCTAGATAAAGAAGATCACACCTTTGGAGTTGTTTTAACAACCCAGCTATAGAAGGCTGGCATCTGAACCCGAAATATTCTAGAAATCGGGCAACAACATAGATCATTCTTCAGTTTTGATTAGGTGTATTCGCACACTTTTGTTAGAGGCGGTCTGTTATTAAGCGAATTAATTCGGCCAAAAATTGTACCACAATCCATAACAAACGGCCGAAGCTGAAGTCAACAAAATTAAAACGACATAAGGAAAAGGGAGTTTTTTTTTTTAATTCGCACCTTTGTAAGGATGAAGGGGACAAAAATGGTACCATATAAGCAAATCACATAATTTAAAACTCAAAAATTATGCTGTATTTTGCCTTCACTGCTTAATAGCGCAATACGAAGCAATGTTTTGTATAACAAATCAGAGAAAAAGAAACAAATTCGAGAAAATAATGAAATCGAAGCCGAAGCAAAAGTTGTCCAGTCAGAAATGTCAATTTATCTATGTAGTCCATCAATGAGAAGGGCTGCAAAAGAAGAAACATAAAAATAATAACATCAACTATAATAAATGGCTGAAAATACGTTCATGAAATTAGGAGACCAAAGTCATTTACAAGTAAAGATGCGCAGTAAGACTCTATTGGTAAACTGACATGAAACAGGTAACTAATTCGAAACAGGTTGACGTTTAATGTACAAAACGTTTAATAGACTGTTTAGTACGTTAATATAATGATTCTAAAAAGACTGATCGACCGATGGTTGCCTTAAGCTGCTTAATATAAAAGAATATGTAGCGAAATGTATGTGCTTTGTGTTATTTGGGATCCACCAGGGTATCACGTTTGATATGAGAACTGTATTATCTAAAATTATTGTTTAATATTATGCAAGACTTCAATACATATTTATTGTAAATAACTCCTGTAAATACTGTTAAAATATAAATATATATTACAGATCAGAAAACATAGGTTCTTAATGAACTTAATAGAATCTTCGGGAACATTTAATAGAAGTCAAATGACCTTAGTCGTAGCAGAGCTCAACTAAAATAGCTCGACATGTTCAAATAATTATCCATAATCAATTTAATAAATCCTTTCCTTTCGAATAAGGTCCATACAAAACATTATTATTTACACATCACGTAATGATTTGGATAATTTTCTGAAAAAAAACGTATTTTAAAAGAAATGCATTCAAGGGATGAGATATCCGTACACAAGAATATTTCAATCAGCAAGCGTCAAAATTAAGGAGAACGGCAACACAATTTTTAAGATTGAGGAATGATTCCATACTGAACGTAGCATTCAACGAATTCTTTTGCATGCGAATATCACCTTCACCTTGGCTGGTAACTCTTAATACTGAAGAAAACTCTACCTGCGTTTGACATAGATCCCCATCAAGCAATGTCGTCAATTCAGTGTTTTTGAAGGTTTTTCGCCTTCCTTCACGCAAACGGTCGTCAACAGCAAAAATCACCATCTTTAAAGCAACGGAATCGATCTTGACACATTGTTTCATTTAACGCTGTATCTTCGTAAACGTATTGAAGCTCTCGTAGAGCTACAGCCGCCATTTTCTTCGATTGAAAGAAGAAAATAAATACTTCCCGCTTATTTGGCACAAAATCATACATATTCACATAACTAAAAGAATATGACGTCAAAAGAAAACCACTATTGTGTGGAGACGGTATGGTTAACATATGTCTATTCTTGGCTGATAAATTTTAGGTTATGGCAGAACCGAGTAGCACTTGCAGCTGACGCCATCTATTGGCAAGTGATGTTGTTGTAAGGATGCTGTGTTGAAACATCGTTCGCTTTCAACGTTGTGGGTCATAATAATATGAGATTATGACGATGCAATGCAAAAAGGGATAAGCTTCTAAATTAAAAATACTTTTTGTTTAACTTTTGCGAAACAGCTATTGTGTCGAGGCGGTATGTTTACCATATGCCTAAGCTTGGTCCAAGTCATTAGGTTATGGCAGAATCGACTAGCACTTACAGCTGGCGCCATCTATTGGCAAACAACGGGAACTTAGTTGCGGACCTAATATAATATATTATAATATACTCGTACGAGTGTACACACTAAAATCAGATAAATGAGAAAAAATCGACAAAAATAAAAATAGCAGTAACAAAATTCTGGCTATAAACACACTCTGCTTACACCGTTGTGCGGAAATTTAAGAGCTTTTTATTACAATTTGTACATTGAAAGAACGATCTGAAATATTGAAGATCTGGTTCATAAGAAGTTATTCAGACGTTATAAAGTTATCAACTTCTTACACATAATATATATAGATTCATCTCGTTTTTCTAATGGAAGATTTTATTTTCAATGATATATGAAATTACGTCAACAATTAGTATGGTCGCTTTCAGTTGCACAGATCTTTATATATTTTGTATCTGTTAATTAGCATCGTATATTCCTTCTAATTAACAAACAATTGGTATAAATATTAAAAACATCCTAAGAATGTCCGTTTTTTACACATGTGGGTAGTTCGCATAAGCAAGTTTTCTTTTACTGAACCGCTCTCGTCACATTCCTATATTCTTCCCCAATTTAATACATCTATTTATCCTCATTTTCTACTCAAAAATCATATTCTTTTAGTATTTTTCAATAACCAGGCCCAAATTAAGGCAGACTAGGTTTTTATAAAGAATTCGTATTAGCCTTAAATGAATCATACGGTAAAATCTGCAGAAACCAAATACTTCTAAAAAAATCATTGCTTATAACGTTGTCTTCCGCCGTGCTTCGTTTTTCATTACGCTGTCCCTTAGAAGGACTTTCAATATCGAAGTCAATTGGTTGGCAATTGCCAAACAATTCTTTGTAAACAAAAGAAAAATTATAGTTAAGGATTTTGCTTTTTAAACCTTAAAGTAGTACTAGTGACATCTTCTTAAAAAAGAAAATCAAATAAAAGCAAACAACAGTAGTTGAAGTAGGCAACAGTAGTCCAGTCCGGCACACCTAGATTGCTGGAATATCAATAAAGTGATACAACTGTTTACCGTCTATTCGGATCTAGAGTCGAAATTATATTTCGGCAAACATAGTTCTCTATCTTTTAACAACCATATTGTATTCAGTACTACCCCATCATCATTACTGGACTATCTTCTGTTTAACGAACTTAGTTGATGCTAACTAGCTACTATTGTGCTAATATTGTGCTTATAAACATGTGCATTCAACTAGTTTTCCCAAAGAATACAATTTTCGGTAATAAAATTCCATAATTTATAAGCATTGTGTCTTTCCACGACAAAATAGCAAAATTAATTACATATTCTTGACTTCGACACATGATACGAAACACAAGAGAAGTGCTAAAAAAAATTAAAACTGATACAGGAAACGGCAAAAAAATCAATCGCCAATTACTACAAATGGAATAATAAACTAAGTAGAAGGTATACTTTGATGGAGTGTTTAAAATACCTTTAATGAACCTTTATTAAATATGCTGTTGCGTTGTTTTCTTCCGATGCAATAAGTCAAGTTTAAAATTATTTCAAATTAATGCTTCTGCAGCCAAATCATATTAGAAGCATTATTTCGTATATATCTATGGGTGGCGTAGATATTGAGAGATTTTACTTTCCTGATCATGAGAATTCCATATGGCGATCGTCGGAATGAATTTTAGATATAGAAATTAGCATCGAAGAACTGGTATTTTTCGAAGCGGTGTATGTGATTCTTGATTCCGTGGAATTTTCTCAATACCTACACATAGTAATATAATGCTTATATTTGGATTTTTGTCCTGAAATTTCCAAAAAAAAAAATTAATAGTGTTTGTTGGCGATAGTATATTCCCATAGAACACTAAAAAACATGACCCCATTTCAAATGTTACAATATTTAAGCACATTTCTGCGTCATAATGAGTAATGGGTAAATGAAAGGTATATATCACAATTCTATAAATATTTTCAGTGTAAATGTTCTTCTGAAAATCATGACCCCCATTCCAAATGTGACAATAATTAAGTACTCGGCTCCGCTATTTGGAGATTCAAAATTGACCAGGTCCTTTCAATGCGCTTTCTGTCGTTTATTACATACAACAATTTAAAGCAAACATCCTCTTTCCACCATAACTTATGTCACCATGCACAGTGCAATGGACTATTGCAATATTTAGATAGGAGACTTTATGTTACTGAGTTTAGTTCTAACAAAACATTAGTGTGGGCAGTTGACTTACGCCTCTTCCAAATAATATGTACATTTTGGTAAAGTAATTACTACATACTCGTAATTACTATAAACTTTCATTCGCAAAGGATTTTGCATAGTTCATAACATTTATAGATTATATGTTATATTTTAGTATATTATTATATATATTACTATATATATAATTAGTATATAATTGATTTGCATATTGTTACATTATTACTAACCTTGTCTGACATAACGGATGTAACTTCTAAAAAATATTATTAATCTTATATAATATCTATACTAACCTAACAAAACTATTCTAACATCTGTATATACTCGTACTGCCTCTATTCTAATTTCCCTCATTGTACACTAAACTACAGAAGTCCATGAGGGTTTAACGTGAGTCTCGCCGTGAAGGCCTTACTCACGGTGTGCGACACACTGGGCATATTACAATGCGATTGCCAATGCCCCCCTGGGATAGCCAAGTAAAACTTGGTCAATCTAGGAAAAGGGGCTGACAATTGTGACACTAAACTACACTGTATCTCAACTCCCAGCATCTTAACCCCTGATACATTCACTCCACAACATCAATCTATGCTAATTACTGCTTTTGTGTTGCTGCTGTTTATTCCCTTCCGTTCATTGCTCTTGAATTGCATTGATGAAGTCAATCGTGAAAGTCAAGTTTCGATGTCATAACCATATACTCGTACCCATGATTCGTCACCAGTTATGACCCTTTTAAGCACATCTGGATCATCGTTGACTTCATTCAACAATTCCTGAACGATGCTCATGCGACGTTGTTTTTGGTCAAAATTCAGCAATTTTAGAACAAACTTCGACTCCACACGCTTCATGTCCAAAATTTCCAAAAAGGTCGCATGGCATGAGCCAACAGATATGCCGACATCCTCAGCAACTTTTCTAATTGCGATTCTCCATATTCAATTTTCTTCACGTTTTCAACTTTTTCATCGGTTATTGCTGTGCTGGGTCTTCCAGAGCGAGCGTCGTCATTCACATCTTCTCGACCTTTTGTGAAAAGCTTGTACCACTCGTAAACATCTTTTTGACCCATAGTACTCTCACCGTATGCCACTGTCAATATTTCAAGTGTTTTGAAGCACTTAATTCCATTCTTAAAACAAAATTTTTTGCAACTTCCTTGATCCATTTGTTTTCGATATGACCCTCTTATTTATGCCCCTCACAAACAAACTAAACATGCTATATGGATAAAACCGTCAACATATCTTCGAGACGAGTGTACCAACATAAAAAAATAGTAATCGCAAATCGAATGTACATATCGCAAGTAACCCGAAAAATTTGGAAATTCACCTTATTTTTGAACACACCTCGTACATAAAAACATAAACTTCACTCAAATCAGCAACATCAGTCTCTTTTTTTTTGGATCTTTTAGCAGTCGACACAAAAACTTGCTAAGTATTTTTAATAATGCTATTGTAATATTGAAATAAAAAGTTCCTGTTCTAATCAATATTATACGAAGAAAAATTTGGTTTTGTTCTACCGGGGTATATCCTATTTACAAACATATATCTGTGGTCACAACCCGTAACAGCCTAACTCGAGTTAGGACACAATTGAGTTATTAGCACCATCGTATTCAGCGTATCTAAATTTATTTGCTCTAAATTTTTCATGTTTGTATCTCTTCTAGGAAGGCAATTAATCCTAAAAAACCTAATAGCTTAAGTTATTTTTCTAAATGACTGTTTTGGCATAACTGCCTAAGTCAATTTTGGATTACAACAAATATATACATTATTTTTTCATCATTGTCTAAATCAACTTAAGTCGTTAATCCAAAAAAATAAAGAAACAATTTTATTTTCCTAACTTGAGTTAAGCTCTTATTCCGAATTACAATTTCGTTTTTTGATAAACATAAATTGAGTTAAGGTCTTTCTCCAAACTTAAAGTTTCTTATTTAATCTGGAATAATGGCCTAACTCAACTTGAACGTTTTGACTTTCTTTCGTTCAACAATTCATAAGAGCCTAAGTGTCTTTTTCGATAATATCTTTCGACTGCGAGAATAAACAACTATTTTTCGTGAACAACTAAGTAAAGAAATTCGTTTCCTTGAAATCTGTAGCAAAGTTTTCCAAAAAACACCTTCTCCTGATTTTCAGTGAAGATTCAAAACTTTAAACTCCTGTACTGAAAATATTGAAAAACATACTTAGGCTGTTAAGGGTTGTGACCACAGATATATTACTATTTACGAACGTCATTCTTTCATCTTGCCTGGGCTACTTTCAATTCTTGAAAAATGACTCAGCAAATTATTTGCCATTATACTTCTTACAGCAGCTGTATTATAAAGTTAAAATTGCGCTAAACAATATAATCTCTAAATACTATATAAATTCAAATCCAATCAATATATCATATTTTCATCACTTCCACTGTGGCATTTCAAGGATAAATTAATAACATTGTAATTGATTAAAAACCATGTTGCCAATTTTTGGCACAGTCCACATATAAATTACTCAATGACTCATTGTATAGTTTTCCATGCAAATCAGACATATCTATCGCCGTATCCAATGCAACGGTGTCTCGTACCTTTATATAACAACGATAATTGTTTTACTCTCCATCTCTTATCTTACTTTTAGAAAACTGGAAAACATTTCATAGATTGATAAACTGGAACAGACCTCCGCGCTATTAAGAAGCAGTTACGTATAAATAATGATTTGCCACAAAGTGTGTATTTTAGGTCTTCTATTTTATTCATGTCTACGAAAATGGTAGTAAATTTTAGACGAAACTGTCCAAATTGAAAGCCTGTTTAGTTGACACTTACACAATGCGTAATACTGCAATCACGTTTTGCAATATTACAGCAACTAAGGCTGATTCAATTACAGTTAATTGCTGTGATGACGCTAAAAATATGCTTGTGGATGCCTCTAATGGATGCCTACAGATTCACACTTACATATAAGGATTCGGATTAGGTATATCGTTGCTTAAATCCTCCCAAACGGGTGCTGGCTCTCGAAACGGTGGAGACGGTCTCACTGTCGTCCGTGGTGTTGGCGGTATTATGGGACCTGTGTTTGTATTCCAATCCACTCGTATCGCTGCAGTGATTGTAACAAAGCAGGTGACTAGCAAATAATTGATTCCCGAGAGCTGTAACAGACGAAACAGAAAAGAAAAACAAATGAGTTTTAAATGAATACACTACACATTCAGTCATTCATTCATTCAATCATATCTCTTCAGAAATCTTGGCAAATAATTTCATATTTACATTCTAAATTTTGAAAAGCATGACTTGAAACATTTGTTAAACAAAACCCGCAAACGAGTCATTCCACTCATTGACAAAGTTGCACAGAAACAAACAATTGATCGTTCGGTATGGGTACCGGAGTATTTTGTCAGTGACGTGATTGCCATAACCGCAAAAAGAGTTAATAATTTTTTCATTATTTGAAAAAGTTATTACTTCACACCTTCAATGCGCGCAGAAATGCGCAAATGATTTATATGGCAATTTTGTAAATTTGACACATAATTCATTCATTCGTATATGACATTTTTAACAGATCATTTAACAATATTCCTGACATTGTTTCATTTTGTATTTATACATTTATTGATTTGTCTTTATTAATTTATGGTAATTTGTTTAGTTGTTCAAAGAAAGGGTGATAAAATGTCCAAGAAAATTAGAGGATTAAAATGAGATATGTCTGAAGAAAGAAAAAAAAACAGAATAAAACAAATGGGAATGACCGCACACTTTGTGTGCCTGATTGTTTGTATGATCTCAGGTTCGTGTCTTAAGTCTTTTGTCACGTATCCAGCGGAAAGCAACCATGCTTGGGTTTTAAGTCTTTTTGCATTTATTCTGAATGGAGTTTGATTTTAAGCTTCACTAGATCCTGATTGTTTTTTTTTCATTATTGCAAACATTAAATTACAATTATAATTTATCGCATTAAGCACAATTATTCCCAACATTGTTCTATCTCCACACTTCGTTTATTTATTTCCATTGTTATTTTTATTATTATGTCATTAAATGTTAATGTTATTTTAACAATTAACTACACATTTTCAATTTCAATATTTGATTTGAACTTGACACCATAATTCAATCTGTTGTAATTGTGTAAATTTAAAATTGATCATTTCGCTGGGGTTGACGTCGTTGTCATCATTTTCATGGTGGTTGTACACAAATGTTTACAACAATATTTTCACAGAAACAAGTGTCACAAGTTGTTTCTTGCCATAAAACTTGCAAACATAGAGGTGCTTGCTGAATGGGGGCTCAATATAGTAATCTATAATAAATAATGCCGAACATGCCGTAATATAATAGTCCACATGCAAGACCCAGTCTCTGATGGAAAGTGCTCGGAAAATATGTTTGTTTCGTTATAAAAAGTCACCCATAACAAATAACAAATAACGGCGTGTTTTAAATTTGTCCTATAACAATTGTTATTGGGAAACTTTAACATTGCAGCAAAAAAAAAGTTTGTCATATTTTGTTCAATACATTTTTTCAGAATTCACTTCTACAATATCTTATGAGAATATAATCATATCATTGAACAAAATATGAATAATTTTTAATACGTTTTTTTTCAGAATTTACTTTGCCAATATTTTTTCTCATAAAAAATTGGCCAAGTGAATTCCGGAAAATACATTTTAAAAATTTGTCATATTTTGTTCAATGATATGGTTGTGTTCTCACAAAATATAGGAGAAATGAATTCTGAAAAACGTATTAAAAATTGTTCATATTTTGTTCAATGATATGATTAAAATATGAAAACTTTTTTGTTCATTATTAATTTAAGTATGTGGAAAGATTTGAAAATAGAGATAAAGCTAGAAAATATAGCAAAAGTTAAAAACAAGGTTTCCAACAGGGCTTCCTTCCTGTAAAGATGGCGATGGAAATCGGCAACTATGCTGCAACTATATAGAAAGAAAGCATTTTTAAAACATGAAAAAATCACGCCAATTACTAACAATGGTCTGAATTGCCCAGCACAGTGCCAAACCGAGATCAGAATAGCAGTCTTTTGACTTAAGAATAGCAAAATTGCGGTTGCAGATGACCAGCCGATAAAACTGTTCAGGATCGGTGGCGATGAGCTGATAACCAGCATACATGAGCTAAATGCATATTAAATGATTGAAATTTTAGTGTTTTATAACCTGTGTTCAAAAAAAAAAAACGTAAACTCAGCGTCTGCACCAACAACTTTTACCCATCGCTTATAAAGTTCTGTTGAAAGTTAGGTGTGAAAAACTAAAGCCTATTTATCAGACCTAATTGGACTTTATCAGTGTGATTTTGTAACTGGTAAATCAACGTATGACCATATATTCCCATTGTGACAAATTCCAAACAAGATTCAAGAACAACAGAACGATACCATATTTTTGTTGACTGCAAAGCTACCTTCGGTAATTCTATACGACTTAGCCGAGTTTGGTATTCATGTTAAGCGTAAACATGTTAGTAAGATAGCACTGACTAACACAAATCGTAGTCAGCGACTTTACATGGGGACTTAAATCTGACAACAGCTTGTAGAGTGACCGATCCAAAATATGAGAAAAGATGCGTTAAACAAGACGACTATATGTCTTCAAGCAAAAAGTCTACGCTACTTGCATAATACAAATTAATATTGTTCAATATGACAGGTATTTTTTCATTATATATTTTCTTAGTATTTTTGAATTCAACGGGGTCAAACAAGATGACATTCTTAATAAAATTTTGTTATCATCCATTCTAATTGGTTTAGGAACGAACACCATGACTCCTTATAATGTTAAAATAAAATATTTTAATTTTAATTAGTTTCAAATACTTATAATACAATCGACAATTAATTGGTTGACTCGTCTAAGCTCCATATATTCATATATAAAAAGAACATTGAACGCAATTTTCAGTCACCCAATATTTTTAAAATGATCTGTTGACCTCTGATATTTCTAGGACATATCTCAATATCACTCATTTGGGGTCATGAATATGTACTTGAATTTGAAAATACTTCAACTCTTTAAAGCAGCCTCTGATTTGCTGCGGCAGTGATGAATCTGCTATCAGTGATGAATCTGAGATATGCATTATATCATGAAAACAACTGATGTTTCTTATGACAAAATCACACTTACGTAATTTAATGGATTTCCGCACTGTCTAAGCGCCCATACCTACTGATTGTGTTAACATTTTCGGCCAGTTTTTGCCAAGATCCAAAATTCTTTTAAAATTAAATCTGAGCTCCTTAGATTCATGTCGCACTGTATATAATAAAACGTACATGTTAGATGCAGTCACAATCAGTTCCTTATAATGTTTAAATTTTGCTTTGTCTCCGTTTCCGTAAAGGTAAAATTTCATGTGTGAAAATTCCTTTCTACGGTTATTCAAATCAAGTGGCAAAGAAATAATAAGCGGAACATATCAGTTTTATTTATAATAAAACAAAATATTAATAAATATTAATTATGTATTAAATTTTCTTAGAAAAATCATAGCAGTTCAGTTAAATCCCTTTAGAAATTATAAGCGAAACACATCAGTTTTATTGATAATAAAACAAAATTTTAATAAATATTAATTATGTATAAAATTTTCTTATAAAATCCATAAAAGATCAGTTAAACCGCTTAAGAAATTATAAGCGGAACACATCAGTTTTATTGATAATAAAATAAATTATTAATATTTATTAATAACATATAAAATTTTCTTATAAAAACCATAACATTTCAGTTAAATCACTTAAGAAATTATAAGCGGAACAAATCAGTTTTATTGATAATAAAATAAAACATTAATAAATATTAATTATGTA
>JAHXMU010000209.1:127216-151664 GCA_019455685.1 Philornis downsi
AGTTTTATTGATAATAAAATAAAACATTAATAAATATTAATTATGTATAAAATTTTCTTAGAAAAATCATAAAAGTTTAGTTAAACCGCTTAAGAAATTATATGCAAAACACATCAGTTTTATTGGTAATAAAATAAAATATAAATATTTATTAATAACATATACAATTTTCTTATAAAAACCATAACAGTTCAGTTACATCCCTTAAGAACCTGTAAGCGGAACAAATCAGTTTTTTTGAAAATAAACAAAAAATACTAATAAACATTAATTATGTATTAAACTTTCTTAGAAATATCATAGCAGTTCAGTTAAATCCCTTTAAAATTATAAGCGGAACGCATCAGTTTTATTTATAATAAAACAAAATATTAATAAATATTAATTAAGTATAAAAATTTCTTATAAAGACCATAAAAGTTTAATTAAACCGCTTAAGAATTTATATGCGGAACATATCAGTTTTATTGATAATAAAATAAAATGTTAATAAATATTAATTATGTATACAATTTCCGTAGCAAAACCATAAAAGTTCAGTTAAAATATAAGGTGCCACTTAATGTACCGATCGTCGCAACATGAACGGCATAACGGTCATAAAATATGTAGTGCTTTTAAAACAGGCTTTCTTATGATTAATTATAATTAAAAAAAAATATTAAATTTTTACATTGAAAATAATATTATAGGCAGACATAACCTTCCTGAAGAAAGGTAATAATTTAACGTTTCCTGAAATACACAACTTCATGCCATGAATATAAGAGTAATACAGTAAAAAGTGATTGCTCTCCAAAGCCACCTTAATCAAATGTACTGTATGAAGTATTTATTTTGATTTAAAATTAAGAAAAATATCATACGATTATATACTTTTTGCACTTCTTAGAAACTTGGTTTTGACTTCATATAAGCACACATTTATACTCGAAACAGTTTATTTCAATAATTTATTCTATAATATTCTCATAACTTGTTTTCACATTAAGATATGACTACGTCTCTGATCATATCGCTAATCGTATCTAATTTCCCCTCCAAACACTTCCGCCAATGTAACATCATAATTTGTAAATTACGTGCCGGTGGTGACTTGAATTATTATGAATTATATTGAATACCTCTGATCACTCACATTCAGCAAATTCAGTTTCCATTAAACTCACTAACGTTTTCTATACGTGCATTTGTTATGCTCGTGCGAACTCAGTTTCATTATCAACTTTACAGAAAATTGCACAAATGCAAGTGCGAATTGTATCAGTTGTAATCATTTCATGGTCCACTGTTGTTACATAAAACATTTCACTCATCTCTCACCTTGTCCAACGTGTTTCCTTTAGTGGGGTTATGGGAGTCGGTAAACGTGGCTGTGTTCCCAGTAACCCACTGTCATGTTGGCTTTAATCTATTATTTTCCATTTATATTAACGTAGTTTTTTCTCTGTCTGGTTTTGCATTTTATATTTGTAAACGGTTATGTGGCCAAGTACAATTATGTGGTTTATTCAATTCAAATGTGTAACTGCTGTTGCCGATATTGCTGTTGTTTTTGTTGTTATTGATGTAGTATCAAGTTTAGACTCCTTTGGCTTTGGCTTTGGCTTTGTTAATGAATATTCATTTTAGTCTGTCTATTGATTATTTAGCAAAAATGCAATTTATTCTACGATTTTATTATCAAAAGTGTTAACAATGTCGTGTGACATTGCGGTTTGCTCTAATTTTAAATCACTTATTATGGAAGAATTCCGCGCTTAACGAGAGGAAATGTAATGCAATAAAATGGGAGTAAAAATTCAAAGTGAGCTTAATATGTGTGTACATGTGGTCGCCGCATTCTAGATGTTATTGACGGCGGTCTGCGATACTATAAATTAACTACAATGTTTAGATATTGTAATTTGTAAATTGCGATAAAATTTGTTTCAAAGCTAAAGCAGTTATTTTTTGATTTTATCGCTTGCTGTACAATTTTTGATTTGCCAAAAACAAAAAGCAAAATGCGTCCTGCTTTGGGTGATTGAAATTTACCAATAAGTCAATTTTTGTTTAGTTTGGAAAATCCAGTTTTACAAACACTTTGAATTTAACTCATGTCGATTATCCATATGAAAAACAACATTCACCCAGAAACACACTTTCTAGGCAAAAAACATGATGAAAGCACTATGAAACACTAAAGCCAAGTAATAAGAATGTGCTGCAGGTCATGTCTGGTCAATAGTCCATACGACAATGTATCATTCTTTGGTTAGCGGTTAAATCGAACGAATAACTATAAATTCAATTTATAACTTAAATATTATAGGCGAACGTATGAAGATTTGATAAGCGTATGACTGACATAGTCATATAATGCATCAGAAGGATGGAACAATGGAACAAATATTGAAGAAGATGTTGCATCAGGTAGGCAGTTGCAGAAGGTCACTAAACCAATACGGTATTGAACCATGTTTTCCGATGCATCACTTACAAATTGTTCAATGTGTTAAAGCGAAGAATTGGGGGACAAAGGAGAAGACAATTAATAAAAGAATTTGTTAGTAATATATTTCCAATTTAGAAAAGAAAAACTAAAAAAAAATTGACGATTAAAATTTCTCTATGATTCTTTCAAACATACAGTGGTCAAAAAAATTATCCGTACACCCACAACTTTCAAGTTTAAACATCTAAAACATGACCCAAAATTATTTAAATGTACAAAAAAGTTTTTTTTAAAAAAGGAATGTTTTTATTATTTATGTTTGCAACAAAAAAAAATCAATTCAATTCAACATAAAAACACTAAAGAAAATTAAAATAAGTCCAAATTGTAAGCAAAAAAAAAATATTCATACATTCAACATTTTTTAATATTCTTACGAAGAAGGAGCAGACGAACATTATATTCAATATGTTTATGTAAGAATTTTACTTCTATTATTATAATGTTAATTATAAATGAACTTAATGCTGTAAACTGTACTGTATGTCAAAGCTTTTCTTAAACAGCTGACAATGATTATAGCAGACAGTTTCAAACTTCGCAGATCGTTCAAATCGGTGAGCAGAGTTCTTTTTAAGCCACCCGATAGACTACTTGTGTGCTGCCAACTTGAAAGAGACACCATTTGTACAAACTTACATACCCGAAAGTGAAGGTGAAAAATAATTAAAACAGATTTGTGAATTAAACTCTGAAACCCCCCGTATATTTTTCTCTTAACTCAATATTTGCTAATCCGAACCCCCATCTCAACACAATACATTGTTGGAACTCCTTTAGCCTTAATAAGTGCTTCCAAACGTCGGCGCATATTTTTACTTGGGTGCAAGTGCTATTTGAAGAAATTTTCTCCCACACAATATTTATGGCTGTGGTCAGGGTTCCCTCTGATGTCATTTTGCGCTTCCGAATTCGTCTTTCCAATAACTCCCAAATATGCTCAGATTTAAATCTGGTGACTGATCAGGAGGTTTTAACTGCTTACACCGATGAATTAGCCATGCACGGACTATACATGACGAATGCTTGGGGTCATTGTCTTGTTGAAACCAAGAAATTCCTGGTGTCTAGGCCAAGCTTCGCAGCACTTTCGTGTAAATTATTTTTTAAAATATCCAAATACATCTGATTGTCCATTTTCTCATTAATAAACGCCATCAGTCCAGCTCCAGATGCAGCCATATACCCCCAAATCATTACATTTCCACCGTCGTATTTAATAGTCGGAATAAGATTACGCTCTTGCATCCCTTCATTCGACTTTCGTCAAACTTTTGGTGGCCCATTAGGCCCAAATACATTAAATTTTGATTCATCGCTGAAAATTACATTTTTCCAAAAAAAAGCCGGTTCACTTAGGTAGAGTTGGGCGAATTCCAAGCGCTTTTTTTTTGTTGATGTCGGAAACGTAAGGTTTGCGCCATGAAACTCTATTCTTATATTCAGCTCTATGCAGATAGTTTTGTGTTGTTTGGAAGCAAACTTTTTTGAACGGAGTCCACAACATTTTGGCATAATTGTGAGGTCATTACTTTAGGGTTTTGAACCAGTGAAGCTAATATTCTTAAATATTTCGTCCTTCCAGCTTGTTGGTGATTTAAAGTCAATTGCCCTGTTTTTACACAATTACTAATAATACTTTGAACTGTGGAATGCGATTTCCCAATAATATTTCCGATTTCTCGAAAACATTTATTTTCCAAATATAATTTTAGAATTCATTTCCGGACATCTAAGGATAAATCGGCACTTCATCCCATTTAGTCGAGCTTCACGGGTTGTCAATGCGAAACTAACACATAATCGACTAAAAACCCCAAGAAGTGGACATTTTACTGCTTTTTTACGAAATTACTTAAAGCAATCCATACAATATCATAACTAGAAAATGTACGAATAAAATTTTTGTGTAAATTTACCTACATTTTGTGGTTCTACCCAATTCTCTTTGTAAAAGTTCGACAACGGTATATCCTCAGAAACTTCTCTAATTGTGATTCGACAATTCTCCATAACAATTTTCTTCACTTTCTCAACATTTTCATCGGTTGTTGATGTGCTGGGGCGTCCAGAGCGAGTGTCGTCATTCACATCTTCTCGACCTTCAGTGAAAAGTTTGTAGCAATTGTGAACATTTTTTTTTGACCCAGAGTACTTTCACCGTATGCCACTGTCAACATTTCAAGTGTTTTTGAGCGCTTAATTCCATTTTTTAAACAAAATTTGAAGCAACTTCTTTGCTTGATTTTTTGCAATAGCAGAAAAACGCCGAACACGCAAAAAACTTGCCTTATTTATGCCTCTCACAAACAAACCAAACATAATACATGGATAAAATCGTCAACATATCTTCAAGATTAGTGTACCAACATAAAACAAAATAATAATCGAAAGTCGAATGTACGTAGCCCGTTGACCAGAGGCTCTGTCTGGTACCGGGGGTGATAGGGATACACACGGGCAGGTCTCGGGTTCGTGCCCTGTCATCTGTACCTTTTTGATCTCTCGGGGGGTACGGACAGGCGTGGGGTTTTCCCTATGTCTATATTTCATGGTTGCCGTTCACCGTCGCCGAACGGAAGGGGTTTGGAGTTTTCCCCGCCTCCCACCGGTGAGGATACTGCATCCTTGCAATGTAGTATCGACCGTTCCATCTGTCTGGGGTCTCCGTGCCTACAGGTATGTAAAAATGTCCAGTCTGTACTCTTTTGCCACAGGGCGACCAATCCCGTGAAGTATGGTGTATAAATCACGACTTGGTAGTAGCTTTGCTATGTGCTTTGCTTCGCACCTCCAACCGGTGGGTTTGGCCGGTAGCGTGGGGATCAGGAGACCCCGGGACCGAGTTCCCGCCTGATCATTTGATGTTGGACCCCTAGTGGGAGCATCACGCGGGTTGTGGTTGATACCAAAATCGCTGGTAGAGACTTTGTGCTCGAATGTGGAGTTGCATTGCAACCGGGTGCTACAGACCCATAGAGTAGCAGAAGTGGTAAGATAGGCCTCACCTCCGCCAATGGGGATTATGTTCCATACTAGCATAATCAATTTTGTATCTCCTGGCTGCGAAGAAAGGGCTGACAATATGCGGTAGTACCAAAATTGTCAGCCCCTTTTCCTAGATAGCCCAAGTTTTTACTTGGCTATCCCAGGGGGGCATTGGCAATCGCATTGTAATATGCCCAGTGTGTCGCACACCGTGGGTAAAGCCTTCACGGCGAGACTCACGTTAAGCCCTCGTGGACTTCTTCTGTACGTAGCCCGCGAAATTTGAAAATTCAACTTTTTTTAACACACCTCGTATATCTAAGAAATTTGCTCCGTTTTGTGTGCATTGATGACTATTTCATTGTTCATTCTTATTTGAATTGGACGGCCATAAGTCAAAATTCATAGTAGCGGTTCGCATTTTGCGTACAAAAAAAAAAAAAAAAAAGAAAACATGTTAAAAATGTGAGTCCAAAATTAATTATGCGTACATTTTTTTTTTGTAATAACGCACATCTATAACCGGTTTAAACTAGACCATACTATAGTGTAGGCAACAACAATGGATCAGACTAATATCTATTAATATTAACGAGTTTAAATATAAAGTTTAAATAATTAAGGTTTTTGATACGTGATATAAAAACAAAATTTAAATTTCGATGTGGCTACTATTAGTCGTCGCCATTACGAATTTGGAGCATTTTAGATGATTAATATATTTTTCCATCAAAAAGAAAAAAACAAAAATAATAATTTCAATTAATTGCATACTTGCACTTGTTTGCATTTTTATATTCATATATCATTCTTAGACCACCACAAGTATTAACCATAAATTTGCATATTTGGAATATTCAATGGCAACCATCGCATGTGACAACTGCCAAGTTGCTCTTTCTCTTGGTCGTGCTTAATTAATTCAATTTCTGATGCCCTACTCATTGACTGAAATGCAATTATAATTAAACAGAAGGTGTTCCATAACCTGAAGAATGCATTGTTCAACAAATTACTGGTTGGTTAATGCTTTAATCAAAACTTACAACTAGAATGTTTGCTTTTTACTTGGATTACATTTTCAGTGTGTTGTTCAAATGCTCCATTGTGTGTCTGGTCATTGCAAAACAAATGATTACCTGGCGAATAATGATGATGTTGCCGACTTATGTTTGGAGGCATATGCTATTTTTTTGCTTGCTTCTCTTGCTGACTGATAATTTCGGATATCTTAGATGTTACGTAACAGCTCAAAAACAAAGTGGTAACCGTAAATAATCAGATGCTACTTGAAGCTGTCCAAAAACTGTACATTGCGCACCAAGAGAAGCTCTAAAAGCAATAGATATTTTCTACAATTTGAAAGGCTTCATGTTCGACAACGATTTGGCTTAAACGAGATTTGAATGCAAGCTAAGAGAGCTGCAGTCGGGGATGTGAAATTAATGGTTTCTTTGCGATTACATGGAATTAAATTGATGAAATTAATAACGCTTGATTTAAAATAGCGGCATCGGCAACATTAACGAAAACTATTTCATGTTTATTGAAATATTAATGCATGAAATGTTATCTAAACAAAAAAGTTCTATAGTGTGCAATGTATTAACGTATATGTTATTAACCAGAGTTGCCAGAGGCTCAATGGAAATTGATAATGGGAAATAAAAACTCAAACATAACATTTCTTTTCGGGTTGTGATGTTAACAAAAATGTCAGAATGTCAAAATAACTGTTTTCTAGCGTTTATACATTTTCGCCAGCTTTTCATAGTTTTGCTCGAAAATTTCTTCTGCCATTCTAAAGATTAGTGAAAGTCGTGATAATTTTAAAAATTATATTGCTCTTAACAATGATCTTCGATGAATTGATTAATCGGGCAATCAAATTTTGATCGCTCCTACCGCTAAACAGTTATTGGTAATTGTGATATTTACAAAATTTATGATTAAACAGTTAATTAAAGATTGGGTTAGAAGACATTTTTCGTGTAGCAAACTCTTTTGGATGAAAACTTTTGTTCAGCACGTATCCCGGAGGACACATGTGGCACAAAAAACTGCATTAATAAAAAATATTAATGGAAACTTGTTATACAGGGTGTCCGTCGGGAAGGTATACTACTTTGTTTTGCCGCCATTTTGGTAAACATTAGTCTTGACAGTTCATATTTGCCAGTCGTGAAGTAGAGACGTGGCAAATTTATTGTGGAAAAATATTCAATAAACCAACGATGAGAAAGTTACGTGAAATTTTTGGGAGAAACAACGTGCCAACAAGAAGCACCATTTATCGTGTAGTGAATGATTTCAAGGAAAGAGGGACTGTAGGATCTGCAGTGACAGGGGCAAGCATGAACCACAACGTACTGCAAGATCGGCTGAAAACATTACTGCTGCTCAAGAAAGTGTTCAAAACAATCAATCAACCTCAATTCGACTTGGTCTTCAAGGAACAACTTTGGCTACAATTTTGCACAATTTCTTTGCATTTGCATTTGTTTCCATTGAGGATTCAGTTGACACAAGAGCTTCTTCCGCAAGACCATTTACGCCGCCATACATTTGCCAATAAGGTGTTACAGCTCACCCTTGACAACCCCGATTTTCATGAAAAAATCATAATGAGCGACGAGGCACATTTTCATTTTAATGGATATGTGAATAAACGGAATAGTCGGTTCTGGGCAATGGAAAACCCTCAAATTATTCATCAGTCACCTTTGCATCCATTAAAAGTGACAGTCTGGTGTGCAATTTGGTCAGGAGGAATCATTATCTTCTTTGAAACTGAAAATGGCGTAACTGTAACTGTCAATGGGGAGCGATATCGTGATATAATTGAAAACTTTTTAACTCCACAACTGCATGATTTGGGCTTGATTAACATGTAGTATAATTGCCGACATTAAACAAAACATTTATCAGTATAAGATCCATTCTCTTTCATTTAATCAAAAATTATAAACAAACAAAATAGTATACCTTCCCAACGGACACCCTGTATATGCAGAGAAAGTTATCGTAACTAAATCGAACCGGAAAGTAGCTTTCGTTCGTCTAAGTTTCCGATGTCCAAGTAAAATTATTAGCAATTTTCAGTCAGATAGTGACAATTTTGAATTTAGATACGTAAAGCATTTTTAAATGACTATAAAGGCTTTGGAGAGCATGTTGTCTAAGTTCATAAAAAGCCGTCTTACTCTCCGCAATGTGGCTTCACAGCTTTTTTTTTTCTTTTTCTTGCAAGGCACAAAATCTATATCAGGTTTCAATTCTGATTTAGATTAAGAAACGAAACTACATTAAACAACCGTTTTGTATGGGGACATCGCATCAAACTACATATTTGTTTCATAATATTTTAAAAGACAAAGTACATGTCGTACAGTGGAGATATCTTTCATATAGAACAGTAAGGCAGAAAGACACTTTTTATGCAATACAATATCTTGAAAGTCATCCGTTATGTAAAACGATACATGGGAATGCATTTATTTGTCATATGGAAATGTGTTTGGAAATATGTCTTTTATATACATCTTGGACACTTTTTGTGTAGAAAAGTGTCCAGAAACATACCTTTTGCGCAGAAGCGGTTTTTAAAAATCAATTTTTGTGTATTATAAATCACTTTGCGGGAAACATGCATAGAGGAAAGCATCTTGAAAAATGGATTTTATACAGAAAATTGTTCTGAAGGACATTTCCAAGTAGAAATTCTCGTCAAAAAAGCCTGTCAAAAGAAACTTCGAAAATTTTATTAAAACAAAAAGTATAATAATATAATAAAACTAAAATAATAAAACTTGCCAATTTCAAAAATTCCTTGAAAAAAGCTTTTCATATCGGTGAGTGCCTATAAAATGAATAATCCTATGGGAAGCTGGTTTCCATATAGAAAAATGTATAGAAAACTAGTTGTGTACTAAAAGATATAATGAAAGATGTTTTACATAAACAAATCGCTTTTCACAGATATATTTGATGTAGAAATATTTTTCGAAAGAAAACTGCATATAATGTTACCAGTCAGTAATACGTGCTTACATTTAAAGCTACAAAAAATTGTCGTCAATGCTTTGAGTTTGAGTAAAATTCAGATAGACCTCAAACATTTCTTTAAACACATAACCACCATTATTTCTGTTTTATTTATAATATGAAATTTATCCTGAACAACTTTCTAGCCGTATTTAATTCCATGTGATTCGTATTTAAAAGTGAGTATTCTGTTATTGCAGATTATATTTCTCTGATTTCTCTCGTATAAACTAATTCTGAGGAATTAGATTCTATTACAAAATCCTCACTTTTTAACAATTGTGTGGCGACTACATTCTACTGTACTATTATTCTATAATAATCAATTATGTTTTCAATTTAAGTTCATGAATTGTTTCAAAATTTCAAGGTATTCATTCTGACTGAATCCGTTCGGAAATTTAAAATTTATGTATTTCTAAAATACTACAATTGTGTTTATAATAATCCTGTCAGCAAATACGATTAAAAATTGAATATTTTGACATCTTCATCAAACGAAAGTGAAACCGTAATATGACTTGTTTTTAAAATAAGTGAATTCAAACCCAAAATTTTAACTTTCTATTACTATTTCTCAGGTGCAAAGGAACTTTGTAGACGTAGAAAATCAATAATTGCCATAATTTTCTGCAGCTAAATTTGTGATTTTATTAATAACATAAATATCAGATTTTGCCCGCAGATCATTCTATTTTTCTTCGTTTATTTTTTGGAAACTCACATGTTGATAGTTAATACCAAAATTACGAATATATTATATACCAGCACCAGTAAGGATATGCCTATTTTTAAAAAAAATTATATTTTATATTTGCTTTACTTACAAGAAATAATTACAAGAATAATTACTTTTCATTTTTCACTGTAACAACAAAATTTTCCAAATTTTTTATACTTCTCTCCTTCATAAACTTACCCCTAAAGAACAAAAAAGAAAAAAAAAACTTTCAATAGTGAGATGTTGCAGATGTGTCTGCCGAGTTTTTTTTTTTTTTTTTGCGCAAATCACCCCTTAAATTTGTTTAGTCTTACTCTTTATTTCATAAGGGTTGAAAATGTCTCTCGCAAGTTGTTGCAAAATTTATACAACCCCAATTGGGCAAAATGTAACCCCGTTTCCTGTATTCCAATAAAAGCTTCTTGTCATTCATTTTTGGTACAATATGGTGTTTTGTTACAGAATTGCCATGACGATCTTACCACTACTTTGTTAGATATTCAAGGTTTTGCAACAAAAGAGTTCATTTAGAAAAGTTGTTGCACCAGTTTACTTCTTTTTAAGCCTACTACAGTTTCATTAAATTAATTTAATATATCTCATTGAGGTGCCAGTCATAGAAGCACATTTTGTTCGAGTACGTTTTAATTGTTTTGTTAGGAAAATAGATTAACCAGATTAAAACTTGTCAAACGGTTATTATTAAGTCAGCTCATTCGCATGTCAGATTAAATCTAGATAACGCCAAGACAAACAGCAAGAAGCCAACTTAATCAATTCAATATTTGAAATTTCATAGCAGATTACAAAGAGATTTTCATTATAATCCATGAAGTTTTTTTTTAACACTCAAATTCCAAAAAGAAATAAACACAACATATGATGACTATACTGGCGGCTTTCGAAACAGGGGTTTTGTTAAAGTCACTTTATTTGTTTTGCTTTAAAGACAAATTGCTCTGAGTTATTGTGTTGTGAGCAATAACGGCGACTTTTTTATTTACTTTTGAGTGACAAACATATAAATGAAAAGCTGTTTTCCAATATTTACCGCTAAACCTTAAAGCTATTTTTATCAAAAGACGATTTTAACATTTATTAATTTTTTTTTCTCTTATTTGTTTCTTATAACAATAAATAACAATAATTGATACAAATCCAAAGCATTTGTAAATTATAAACTTATATCTGCAGAAAAATTTCGAATTTAAATCAGTAATTTCATAGGCTTTGCAAAATGATGGAAAATGGATATCATATCTGGCAACGCCGCACAGTGCTTTGTCCCAGTACATCGATGGGACAAAAATAGAAGGAGTCGTCCTAGGGTAATAAAATTTGGCACGAGTCCCTAATATAACTGAATTTCCCTAATATAAAAAATTTCAAAGTATGGACAAAATTGACCACGCCCATCACCTACCGCCCATACAAACCGAAATTATTTTTGGCTACAAAAATTGAATTATTGCGTAAAATTTCATAAAAATTGCGTGAAGAACATATCTATATGCTCTCTTATTAAAAAATAGCATTTCATTAACATTGACCACGCCCATCGCCTACAGCCCATACAAACCGAAATAATTTTTTCTGCAAAATTTGAACCATTGCGACACCCTATGCGATTAACCGATTATAACTAAAATTCAGAAAGTATACGCTTTCCAATCCAAAAAATTGTACGCCTAATTTAAAAGAAATCGGATAACGAATTCTAGTACCTCCCAGATCCATGAATTAAAATTTTATGGACAGTGCTTGGCATATAATATAATACCATCCATAATGTATTAAATATGTATTACGAGTGACTCTTAACAGCTCCTTAAAGCTGTTTACATTCACGGGCGATCCACAAGATAAACCCCTGAGTATTAAAAATGTGAATTTAGACCTTTTTTAAAACTTTTTGTTTTTAAGTTGCGCTCAAACGCGGGCATAAATTATTTCTCATACCTTTAAAAAACACTATTAACTAAATAAAAACACAATAAAAAAAAATTAATGTTTTTTTTTTAAATTCCATCAAACTTTTGTAATTTTTGAAAATTTTTAGAAAAATAATTTTTTTTCCAGCGAAAATAATTCCAGTTAACATATTCAACACATAATTTATTTTTTCCGAGTTCTGCTCACGCCAAATAACATAAAAATTCAAATTTTAAGCTCATTCTTAAAAAAATAAATTTTTGGGAATTATTTTCATAAAGCAATACAATTTAGTTGTTAATTCATTGATTTTTGCTTAAATTTCACTGATTTTAGCGCCCTCTGGTGATGTGTAGGAGAGTTAAACGAAACTATTTCCTTCAATTTTATTTCTTTTGTATTGTTATCTCTCGATTATTATAACTTTCATAATATTTTGGGACAATTTTTTTTTTTTTTTTGTCTATGGGACAAAGCACTGTGCGCCGTGATGAGCTGAGCAAAATTTTCGCGCTACCGAAAAAATAATTGAATTGTGTAAATAATTAATTAAATTGTAGTAACGAACGTTTTGTGCTGTAAATTTTCGCTTAGCTGCGAACAATTTAAGGTAGTATAGAAATTCTAGTCAGGTGAGGGCTAGAATGAATATTTTTGTTCATCACACTTTGATGTAGTTCTTCAATCATCTTCGTTGATTGATTATTTCCTAATGTCTCACCCTGTCAACGTGCAATTTTGGGATCAATTTTATTGTCCTTTTCTTTAAATGTTAAAATTCAACGTAAAGATAATAATGTTTTTGAGTTTTACGATTATAAGTCAGTACAGTACATCCCGAAACAGACGTTATTGACAATATGTTGAAAAGATTTAAAAATCTTCAAACATTTTTGACAATATTTTAGATCAACTCTACCATTTTCATGCGGAAAATAAAATTACATATAAGAAACTTCATATCCGTAGATTTTCAAGTCTACTTAGTCAGAACAAACATGTTTTTGTCCATAAATTGAAATCTTCAGAATAGCAAAAATTGATTGATGCTGATCAAGTTTCATACATGAAACTATCAATTATACGTCGCACAGCTATATTTTTATATTACGTTTAAAGTTGAAAAAATATTGAACACTATTTATTAGTTTTTTTGCCATAAGCTAACCAAATATCAACACAGTTTATTATTTGTTCCGTTTCCATGGAACGTATTCGTGAGTTTTTGCGTAAAATTTTTGATAAATATTAATTGTGTAATAACTCAAATAGCTACCGGAACGTACCGCTTCTTCGAAATAGCTGTGAACATTATTACATACTGGGGTATCAGCACACGCCCATTCTCACCACTCATTCGCTTGTTATCGACCTTACGGTTTATCAGGTTTTAAGTTTTAATCAAAAAATTTTAATTCAAGTACACTCATTAAATGCTATATATAATTAAATAATAAAAACCAAAATTCTTTTCTACTATTTTTATTAACACTGTTTTCATCATTAGCAAACATTAACGTCCTAGACATTTATGAAACTAATAAACTTAAGTATTTCCATTTGAATTAATAAAACGTTTATGTTTGCTCAAAGAATAGATGAATGAATTTAATGATTAACATAAGATGAAGGTAATGCATATGCATTCGCTGTGATCTCTGTGTTACTTTAATAATTTGCAAAATGATGAAACTAATTATGAAATCTTTGCTATTATTAGAATCTGACCTCCGCTAAATGTGGGGTGAAAAAAAAAAAACACTGAAATTTTCTGATTTTTTTCTCTATGGAATGCAAAATGAATTTGAAATGATTAAGTCTGGCACAAAAGTTGAAGAGTGAATAAATTTGTTTCTCGTAATAAATCTTTAAAAAGAAATTGCATGTTGATTCTCATTTTTATAGGATAGACTAAGTGATATGACGGGAATTAGAAAAAAATCGAATTAGAAAAAGAAAAGCTGAAGATTCGCAAAAACTATTGCGAATTCCATTAATGTTGAGCTAAGTGAAATACCTGTTAATGAGATATTGTCTTCAAGAGAATTACTCTCCATACATTTTCACATACATGAGCAGAATTAATGAGAGATCAAAAAAATCCAAAAAAAATCAGCGGATATTTTTATATTGCCGCATATAAAGTATTGAAATCGTAACATCGTAGACTCGTATAAAATGTGTTTTATTACACCGATTTTCTAGTAATAAATCTATAAAAAAATTACGTATAGGTTATCATTTCTTATAGGGTAGGATAAGTGATATGGCGGGAATTAGAAGAAAATCAAATTAGAAAAAGAAAAGCTGAAGATCCGCAAAAGCTAACACAAATTTCACTGATGTTGACTTAGATGAAATACCTGTTAATGAAATATGAACAGAATTAAAGAAAGATAAAAAACCAGTAAAGTTAAACAACCAAACTGGGCTGCCAGACATTTTTATATCGCCGGATATAAAGTGTTGAAATCGTAACATCGTAGACTCGAATAAGATGTGTTTTATTACACCAATTTTTTTTTGTAATATATCTATAAAAAAAATTACATATAGATTACTATTTCTTACAAATTAGGATAAGAGACATGATGGGAATTAGAAGAAAATCAAATTAGAAACAGGATAGCTGAAGATTCGCAAAAACTAATGAGGTTTGCATTGATGTTGAGTTAAGTGAAAAACGTGTTAATGAGATATTGTTTTCCAGAGAATTACTCTCCATACATGAATAGAATTAAAGAAAGATCAAAAAAATCAAAAAAAATCAGTAAAGTCAGACAGCGAGATATTTTTAAATTGCCGGATATAAACCATTGAAATCGTAATATCGTAGACTCGAATAAAATGTGTTTTATTACATGATTTTCTTGTAATAAATCTACAAAAAAAAAATTCATACAGATTACTATTTCTCATAAGTTAGGATAAGTGATATGACGTTGATGATGACTTAAGTGTTAATATGATGTTGTTCTCAAGAGAATTATTCTCCATACATTTTCACGCACATAAGCTGAATAAAAAAAAGACTAAGAAAATAAAAAAAAAATCAGTGACATCAGACAGCCAAACAGAACAGCCAGCTAATTTTAAATTGCCAGATATAAAACATTAAAATCTTAACATCCTAGACTGGAATAAAATGTTTGTTATTATACCGATTCGCATTCATTTAGAATGTTGTATGAAATTCATGCCGAAATGAATAATGATGGATGAATGAATGAATAATTTCATGAACGAATAACTGAAATACATTAACTACTTCAACGAACGGGGTACATTAAAAACCAAATAGTGCAACTAAAAAGTTTTCAAAACTCAAAACTTTTGTTAGAAATATGTACAAGATTTAGTCTTGATCAAACTGAAAAAAATAAAATCCTGAAGAATTAAAATTTATGCAAATAAAAAATAAGTTTTTGTATTTCACTTCTTGAAGTTAATAAGCACAAAACTTAATTCCAATGGCAGTTTGTAGCGGCCATGTATTAATTTACTTATATGCTATAAATATCGTACATAAATATTTAGTTAAACTTCTTCAATCATTCATCAATTTTATTAATTTCTAAATGATTCAATTTGTGTTAATGTTGTTTGTTTTATTAATTAACTGACATTGTTTTTCCAGAGTATCATATATATTAATTGAGTGAATTAAAACACTCGAATTTATGCAAAATGCTCACTCATTTGATATATCATTGCATTGTTGCTAATTTTGTTGTTGAGCATATATCACTCAAACTTATAACTCCGAAATTGCAGTTGTGATAACGGAACTCTAAATGTTTTCTTCTTATATTTTAAAACTATTGGTTTCATGTTTATGATCATTTTGTGTTCTGTTCATTCACTATTTGGAGATCAACAAATAAAGTTCAAACTCTTGTTTAAGCGAAAGAAACGGTCTTTCCCTTAATAACTAATCCTCTCATAGAGGAATAAATACTAATAAGTGTAGACGTTGTTGGACGTTACCGTCTGCTCCGACTCACTTTTCAATAAATTAAATACAGAAAGAAGGTAAAAACGCCTGGATTCGTCTGGTCCGTTATGCTTGATTTCTGTGAATAAAACACCAAAAGAATTCAAAATAGTGAATATTGAGGAATAGTGGCTACCCACGATTCCTACAAGTTATCTTTATTGGCTTCATACAATTCAATTCTCTGCGGGACCATCCCGAACTGGAGTTTTGGTATATTCAAACACGAATACACTCGTAACCGGTATTAAAATTGTCATTTTCTCCTTGTTTTAATATTTGGCATTTTTCATAGGGTACGTCTAGAGCCTTTAGCGAATATTTACATGTTTGTGTGATGAATAATGCCACTCTTTTCAACCGAAAATATAACTAAAACCGTACACAAAATAAAGGTAATAATTGGTTTTCAAGCCACACTACGATTTTTATACCTACTATCTCAGCATAGGGTATACTTAGTTTATTATTGCGTTTGACATATCTACAAACACTCATCTGAGGCATCATAAAGTATTCTTGATCGTCGTAAAAATCTATGTTGATTTTAAAATGATTTTAAAGTCCTCCTGTCTAGTCCTGTTCAAAGCACGATGGAGAATACGCTGCTTGAGTTTGGAGGCTGACATCGTGTATAGTCATTAGCAGGTTAAGCAAAATCTATCTAGTAGAAAAGCATTATTAACGCAAGGATTGTACACACTCCTAAACGCATTTTCTGCAATTTTATCATTTTTTCAACAATTTTATCATTTATTTGCTAATTAAAAGCCGTAGATGGAGAATACAGAATAATACAGACAAAATTCCTAACAACTCGCATACTTTATTGAATGACCGCCCTAATTGTGGTTATAGAAAAATACTAAAAACAAAGATTTCCACATGAAAAATGTGCTAAGGCAATATTCTTCCAATAAACATTTGTAGGTGTTGATATGTTCACCGATGTGAATAGTTTCTCGAAATTTTGTAGAATTTTTTCAATGCCTTTTAATTTTTAACATAAAAGCTACGCTTCTATCGTATATCTACAAGTTGTTTACTTTTTTGAAATTGAGAAATGCAAATAAATAACTATTTTTATTTGAAAAAACGTGTTATGCCTATATTTAGTGTATGAGAAAAAGCCACGTGGTCTGTAGCTTGCTGGTATTCCAAGTGAGGCAAATTAGACTAGTAGGAACAACTCGCTTAAGCGGGGACTAAAATAACTTCTATTCCTTTCTAACATTTTTAACATTTTTTTTTTGTCTAACATTTTTAACATTTTTTTCTTAATTAAAAGCAACTGAAGGTTATAGCTCACAACCTGTGCCGTAATTATAAAGCAATGCTAAAAAATGTGATTTCCCACTGGAAAATTGACGTATGTCGACGTAGTTATATCTAAAAAGAAACCAGTTAATCCATGAAAGCTACAAAAGCTTTGTCCCGGCACAAAAAAGTTGAGATAAATTTTCTGAATTTAATCATAATTTTAATTTAGTTAATTTTAATTTTAATTTAATTTTATTTTTTTTTTCATAATCTCCCTTGAGTTCGATACACTTTTTCCAGCTATATTCAATAACTTCTACATTCTCCTTAAATAACTCCTTAAAATAACCATCAACCACATACTCTGCCTCTTCATTGTTGGCAAGTCTTTTACTGCCAAACTTTTTTTTTAAGTTTTAAAATAGAAGATAGTCCGAAGAAGCTAAATCTGGCGAATAAACTTCATCACGCATTCAAATTTTAAATCATTAATTTTGGTCATCGCAATAGTGGATGTGTGAACTGAAGCATAGTCTTGATCCTGATCTTTAGCCAAATACGTCTTTTTTCCATAACTTCATCACCTAAACGCTGCAAAAATACGCATGATAATCGTCGTTGATGGTTTTTTCCTTTCTGAAGATAATCAATAAAAAATAATTCTATGCGCATCCCAAAAAAACAGACGTCATGACCTTGCCTACAGATGGAACCATCTTCGCCTTCTTTAGACACAATTCTTCTATTCCAGTCCACTGCTTTGACTGTTCCTTAGGCTCAGGAACCATGTCCATCCATGATTATAAACTGGCGCAAAAATGCGTCTTCATTGCGGTGAAAAATCGCCAAACACTCACGACGCAGTTTTTGATATATTGAAAGCAAGCGCGACACCCTTCTTGCGCACAGCTTTCTCATCTTCAAATATTCGGTCAATATACGATGTACTCGTATAGCACTTTTTGAAATGCCTATCATTTCAGCTAACTCACGCACCTTCATCCGACGATCATCCAAAACCATTTTGTGGATTTTCTTAGTCGTGTCCAGCGTGAACATCTCAATTGGTCGACCATTACAGTGTTCGTTTTGTCAGCTCGTACAGCTTCGTTTAGACTCTGCTACTCAACATTTCATTGTCGTAAACGAAGTTGCAGACTCCCCCAGAGTTGAATCCACCCCCCTTTAAAATTGGTTGAACTGAGATCTTTCAAATGGAAATATTGAATTACATAATCTTTTCCATGTTTACAAATTCACTGATATCATTTACTTTGGATGGCTCAAATAAAAAACAAAGCAACGTTTTGCCTTGAAATTTAAAACATATGTTTTATGATTACTTTTTTCAAACTACTGGCACAATCTATACCTAAAGTCGGCTAGTTTTGGCACTGCTCCCGTGTTTCCCGAATCTTCAAAATGGTGATAAATCAACAAACCTCGCAGTAGCGGTCCGAGATCGCATACAGAGCTTATTTCCCAACAAGCCTCACTAGTCTATATATATATAAATCAATTGCTGTGCATTAGTCTCGCTAAAGCTCGAGAAAGGTTGGACCGCTTTGGCTCATTTTGGTCTTAAATTATTGGTAGAGTATTCCGGAAGGTTTAAAAGGTTTTATTTGAAGTGAAGTTTTTGCAATTAATTTTTTTTACCACATTAACATTTTGAAGGCAAAACAACGTTTTCCGGGTCAGTTAGTATGTTATAAAAATATTAGAAATTGTGTAGTATTATCGATTTTTCCATGTTAACTGATACATTTGATCCCCTCGCCGTCATTACGGCAATATGATAAAAAATAAATAGATTTTCTCCAATAGATAATCCACGTTTTCTCGTATATTTTGCGAATGCAAAATTTATTTATATCCCTTTTTCACCCATTACATTTATACTATCACTTCTGCTATGTGGCCCCTAGTAAGGGGCGGAGTAAGACTGTTAGGGTCAACATGAAGTAATCGCACATTCTATGTACTGCTATCTAGGCAACGTTCGTGTCTTAAGTCTTTTGTTATCCATTATTCAACCAGTGACTGCAAACGATTTGGTAATGCCGTTATGTGTTTTTTCTCAACTACTGCAATATTCCTAACAAATTTTATGATTTTATTAACTTAATTGAGTGTAATTTGGATAATATATAAAATAAGTGGAAAAAAAATAATATGATCTTAAATGTAATTTGGGTCAGAGTTTTTTTTTTATCTCTACATCTCTACCTAGTAAGCGAAAATTCACGTCATGCTAATGATTAGTGCTAAAAGATATAAACTAGCATTAACTAAATTATTTTACATTTTAAACGACTTAATTGCTCATTTACAACGGGTTGTAGCATTTATAAAGAGGAAACCAATAAAATATATTTTTATGATTTTTTAATAAATACTAATTATTAGTCATTCAATTGTGATGTAAAAATTCACATTTGTTGAGTTTGCTACAGGATGGATGAAATTTTATTCAACTGCAGAATTTTTGTTGTTTTTCCGAGCAATTGAATGACTAAATCACTGTTGCCTTTATTGTCTCGTAGTACATAAAATATTTTCATCTTAATGTAGCATCAAACAGATAATAGAGCTTAATGTTTTGTGCACAAATGTTCATTTGCAGATGTTTGTTTAGGGTCTGTAAACATTTATGTACGTATTGTCTTATATACTAAATTGTAAATTGTTTTTAAGTTCAAGGTTACAAGAAAAAATATATATGTGGTCATTGTTCATACTTAGTTTCTCTTCTCGATTGCTTCATTATATTCTGAGCGTGTTTATAAAGTTGGCTTTGTTTGTTTCTTTGCCGTTGGCTTCTTTATATATTTCACACTAAACTCATCAATTAAAGTTAACCTTGATTGTCGTGTGGCAGATATATGATACATGCTTCATGTCAAGTCAAGTGAACTATAGTGGTTTCGCCGTTGTCAAAGTCTTAACAACAACTTGCAGTCATGTGAAGTCAAGTGTTGCCGTCTCATAATAGAGCCAACTTACGTCTCTTCGCATATTCATAAGCTGCTGCTTGCCAATATATTCAACAAAGCCAACAACAGAGCAGCCTCATTTGAAATGCTTTAACATATTTATGACACATATGGAAAGAATAATTGCCACAATCATTAACTAAAAACTATAATTTCAACTTATTTGAAGACACTGTGTGTCAGGCATTTCACACATAAAAATGAAACTCCGCCGCATAAACTGAACAAACGAAAGATTTCAGATACAAATTTTGGCAAGAAGCATTAAGTAATTGCAAAGTGTTAAGTTGTGGCATACAAAAGACTTAAGCAGTGAACTTGGAGACAAAAGTTTCTAATTTATGAACTCAGCAAAATTTCGTAAGTGGTTTTGAGTAAGATGATTAACTCGACTTAAGCTGTAAGTGATGTTTTTTTCTATAAAACAGGTAAACGAATGGCTTTATGACATGTACGAGTTATAAAATTAATGCTATTTAGATTATTTGTAAGCTAAAATGATGTTATGGCTGAATTGTAAAAAGGTGTTAAAATAAAAGCTTTGGAGAATTAACGTTACATTTTAAGCATCAACGAAAATTAGTAGAGCAAAAATTCATGCAAACTTAATGTTCAGTGGTTAAGCCCTAAATATTATTTCATTTCCACAAAAACGAATTTTTAAGTATGTAATCGTTATGTGCGCAAATGTGACTTTAACAGCAAGAGATGTTTCTTTTATTGCTATTCCATTGGCGATGCTATGTCTATGTACAGGGTGGCACAGATTTCGTCAGTGAATAAATTGTTTGTTTGAGTCTTTTGTTCCTCTCTTTACAGAATTAACTAAATAATACTTTTGGAATTTATGGAGGAAACGCTCAGCACAGAACAAAGAACCAATGTTGTTCAATTTTACTTTGAAAGTCAGCATTCGATTATTCAGATCATATCGAAATTTCTTTCATGTTCGAAATGATCCTAGCGTTCCAACAATTTACCGATTGGTTCAACGTTTTGGGCAACTCGTGCAGTTTGAAATGAAGTGACCATTGCCGAGTGCAAGCAAGTATTGAGGAAACCCCCGAAACTTCCATCAGGCGAATTTCTTTGCAAAGAATTTTACATATGTTACACCTCTTCCCATATAATATGCAATTGGTCCACGTGTTAAAACCTAATGATGTACAAGAACGCATTCAATATAGTCGCCGTTAACGTTACTTATGCGCCACCCTTTATATATATACAACGTATACATAATATTCTTAAATCCTCACATCATATATGATAAAGGTTATATAAACTTGGTAAAATGCTGTAATTAAGAAATATAATTAAAAAATATAGTATTTTATTATTAATTACCATGAAAATTCAATAACGATGAAGAACTTGATCGTTAAGATTCAATACTCTAAATATTACAGATTTGGAAACAACCTCTTTAGCAACTCCAATTGATGATATAATAATACTACTTCTTGAGAGTTTAATTTTTCAGTATTAAAGTACTGGAATTACAACAATTGAAACATTTTATGTACTATCCGTTAATGGTAATGCTGATTTGAGGATTTATCGTATTAGTATTTATCGCCAATTCGGGGAAAGTATTTAAATTTCCCAGAGTGCCGGGGAAATCCAGGAATAATCAATATTATATATATGTATATGTATAATAACTTTTGCCGCTTTGAGTAAAAAGTGTATCAAAACGTTAAAAATGCATTATAATGTAATACAGAATAAGACAACTTTGGGGGTATTTTCCCCATCAGGTGCGCACATTTTGTTCACCCATTTAAATAAATATTCAGCCCTCTGATACTATCCACGAATCTAGCTATTCCTTGATGTCGTCATGTAAGTGGAACTGCTAGTCAGCCAGACCTTGTGCCATCGAATGAAACAAGCGATAAACCTATAGCTTAATATCTGGATAATATGGCAGATGGGGTAAGACTTCACATTTCAAGGTAGGTTTTAACGGGCTTGGCCACGTGAAGCCGAGCGTTGTCATGCATAAGAATCATTTTTTCGTACCTCTCCGCGTATTTTGGGAGTTTTTCGCACAGAGCTCGGCTCAGTCGTATTAATTAAAAGCGATATCGATCCTCAGAGATGGTTTCGCTAAGTTTCAACAGCTCGTAATAAATAACATCGACTTGGTCTTACAAAATACAGAGCATAACCATCACAGCGCGAATATTCAGCCGAGGCGACGACGTAGAAGCATGACCGGGCAGCCCCCATGAATTTCTTTCTTTTGAATTGCTGTAATGAATCTAGTTTTCATCACCTGTTACAATACGAAGAAGAAAATCCATCCCTTTATGTCGCTGAAGCTGCTGTTCACTGGCGAAAAAACGACGCTCAACGTCCCTTAGTGTCTTCGAAGGTTTTTTGTCTTCCTAAACGCAAATGGTCGTCAACATTAAAATCGCCGTCTTTAAAGCTACGGAACCAATCTCGACATGCTGGTTCACTTAAAACAGCACTCCTTAAAATTTTTGAATCTCTTGATGAGCTTCCGCCACCGTTTTCTTCGATTGAAAAAAGAAACTCGATACTTCCCGCATATGACGATTATTTAGCACAAAATCATACATATTCACACAACCAGAAGAATGTGACGTCTAACGAAAATCGAGGCGGTATGTTTACCATATGCCTAAGCTTGGCTCACGACGTTTAGGTTATGCCAGAATCGACAAACACTTACAGCTGGCGCCATCTATTGACAAACAGCGGGAACTTAGAAAATCGAGGCGGTGTGTTTACGATATGCCTAAGTTTAGTTCATGACGTTTAGGTTATACCACAATCGACTAACACTTACAGCTGGCGCCATCTATTGGCAAACAGCGAGAACTTAGGAAATCGAGGCGGTATGTTTACCATATGCCTAAGTTAAGCTCATGACGGTTAGGTTATACCAGAATCGACTATCAGCTTACAGCTTAAGCACAATAATTACATCATAAAAACTTATTTCATATTTCTACTAACACTTACAGCTGGCGCCATCTATTGGCAAACCGCGAGAACTTAGAAAATCGAGGTGTTATGTTTACCATACGCCTAAGTTTAGCTCATGACGTTTAGGTTATGCCAGAATCGACAATCAGCTTACAGCTTAAGCACAATAATTACATCATAAAAAGTTGTTTCATATTTCATATTTATTTATATAAACCAATACTTACCATAAATAGTTTCTGGAGTAAAACATTCAATATTTCAAGCGAATTACATATGGCTAACATTTTCTTGGAAGTAAGAGTAAGTAAGTGCCTCTCAATAGAAAGGTGAGCCATATCTGCACGCCCAACGCTTACAGTCAACTGCCTTAAGACACAAACATGTTTTGAGTTCTTTGGTAAACTGCACAATATCGAATGAATTTATAATTCATTATAATAACGTTTAACCTCCCAAATACAGCACACCATAAAATTCTAAATTCTATATATTTATATAATAATAAATATTCATTTAGCATCAATTTATGTGTACGCAATTATATATGCAACATTGAGCTGAGCTACTGCCATCATTTGCGATAACATAAATCGCCGGTCACCTGAAGCATTCCTGTCGATTGTGTTAAACTGTTTACAACTAAAATTGTTGTCGCATTTATATTTAATATGTGTTATTAATCAAGTACATCAATTATAGAAAAAAAAAATATTAAAACCAAATCATTGCTAACCGAGAGCTTGACATAAAACTGATTTAAAATGTACAAATTTATATTTAATCATAACGAAAATATATTAATTTTATTAAATTGCAATAAACAGCAAACAACTTCAACTTGGAGTGATATTTACGTAACAAAATATTACTGATTTTAATTAGAACCTTGTTTGGTGTTTTTTTTTTCTATTCATTTATTTGTAATGCATTATGATAAAGGCAATGCTAACGTTATGGAAAAACAAAAACGTTTGTTCATAAATGTTAAGGTTTTTTTTCACAATAAAGGTGAATTGAAAGCGGAAATACTAGAGTTTCCATGGGCTCAATGA
>JAHXMU010000209.1:151674-185053 GCA_019455685.1 Philornis downsi
ATACTTTTGCAGGGCACTGACTTAATTGACAGTGTGCTTATTGAAAAAAAAGAACAAATATTAATCTTCACTGAAAAAAAAACGAACTAAGTTATTGTATTATGCATAAGGTGATGACGGTTTTAATTTGTTTACATATCTGGTGGTGTGTCATATATCTTTATTAATCATTTTCAATTCACCTATTAAAAACATAAATAACTCTAAAGAGTTATAAATGTTTGAACTCCAAACAATAAGATCACATATAAGAGGTGAGTTTCAGTCATGAATGAGTCTCTAAATATAAGTGTACTGGTTATGATAAGAGATTAATCCAGGTTTAATCTCTAGCGGTGTTGTTGTGATACAACTTAGTAGAGAGGTAGTGGACTGTATATGGGATTGTTTTGGAGTTGATTAATTGAGGGCCAATTCTTCCGTGCCGGGCAGTAAGTTCTGGGCTAAAGAATTGGTGGGCTTAGAATAATTCCATAATTTCTCAGAGTTGAGAAATTATACAAGTAAAGTTAAGATTTAATATATATAAAATATATAAAAGGAGAGATAGAAAAATGCAAATGAATTAGAATTAATTCAATATATTTATTTCTAGAGATTGAGATGCTCACCGTGCGAGTTGTGCTGCAAAAACTGGCTGATTCTGAATCAGCAACTTTGCTGGTAAGATTGGATTTTCCATTTTTCTTTTTTCATATTTTCTTCAGCTTACAGTTAATTATTCACAATAATCATTGGGATATTTATCGATAATAACTTGATTGGTTTTAGATAACTTAAATAAGAGCGTTATCTTTTATTATATTTAAATTTCATGTTTTCATTAAATTCAAAATTAATTCCTTTAACTTAAAAGTAAGTATAAACTTAGAGGTTTATACAATAAGCAATTATTAAAATATTGAAATGGAGATCATTTATGAGTTTTCATATATAAATATGAAATAATAAAAGAACCCAAAATGAAATAAATAGTATATTAAAATTTAATGTTTTTCCAAAAATTTGTGGAAACATTGTTTCTAAATTGGTACGCAACATCTAATAGTCTGCTGCACAGTGAGATAGACTAGCAATTGAAAGTTCTGACAGAAAACGAACAATCCATTTTATTGGACATATTATGTACAATAATGAAGAGGAATCGGTAGGTTCAATATATTCATTAAATGTTCTTGTAATTCAATCCCCTCATTTTTATACCGTCACCATCTCCACCAAGATTATGTGATTAGGGTGAAAAAGCAAGGCTAAACATTCTAGTTACTATAAATAATGCAGGTGGTGCAGTAGTTTTGTACTTCCGACAAGTTTCCGCCAGATACGAGTATTTGTTTTTCCTTCCACAAAACAATTATCAACTTTACAGCAATGACAGCAAAAGTAAGCAGCGTTAAGCGTTGGCACTTCAAAGCAAACATTTGTTACTCTTAAAATCTTTGTCTTGAAGCTGTTGTTATTTCACAGTTTGTATGGCTTTAGGCATTGTTGGCTATAATAACCATAATTTATCTGGACTACACATAGATATAACATACAAGTACCAACATACTGCCATGCAAAGGTGTATAATTGTATCAAAAGTGTTGCTGAATTAATATATTCATGTTTAGCCGGTTGTTAAAAGTCTCTGTTGGTTGTTATGTTTTTACATAGTTGCGTTTGACCCTGAACTTGAATTCTTAATTAAATTGGAATAAACTCAAAATAATTTATGACTATAGATAGAAATATGGAAACAAAATGAAATGTTTAAAAACCACAACAAAAGAAGACGAAGCAAAAGGGAAAGAAGCAAATTATCACAGCATTATAGAACGTTTTAATTAAAGCAATAAAAATCCAACATAATTACATGGCATCAAACAAACTTCTTAAACAGCAAACTTGAGCGTAGCATTTGAAGCGATCATGACACGATTGGTTAGACATCTGGGAATTAGGAAACAGCTTTGTTTGTGTAATTAATAACACAGAACAAAATGGTCTTGAGCTTGAATAGAATACAAACAACAACAACAAATTTCAAAAAATTCTATGAATTTTCTTTAAATGAAACGCAATGATTTAACAAATTCTGCTATTGAGAACTAATCAAAAGGCATAAACTCGTTTCCTTTTGTTGAAACTAAAGAACTTTTGCTACAAATTATCGCTTAACGAATAAAGTTTCAATTGCCAGCGATAATGAACTCTGCGCAAGGGATTACAATAAACAGCAAACAAAAGACTTAAGACACAAACCTGTTGTTTGAATAACGTTTGATTTTCTACTCAAGTAGTTCATGCTTTGACAAACAATGTACACCCAATAAATAGTTTTCGCTATTAATAACGTTATATAATTCTATATTTCTTAAAACAAAAAAAAAAGCAATAATTGTACGTTTGATTAAGCAAAAATACAACAAAAATGAACACAAAAACAAAAATTCTATTAAATATCTACGTACACGAAGAACAGTCACATTTAGCAGTCAAAACAATGGCCCACAATGTTGCAAATTAATGTAAGTCATTTGTTTTAAGACCATAAAACAATAATTTAGCGAAAGGTAAATATTACATGGATACAACAACAACAACACTCATCACAAACACAAACAATACATGTACTACCAGGTTACAAACAAACAAAACAATCAGTAGTTAACTGTTAGCTGTATTGCTTGCCAATGGTAGCCATAACTAACCAAAAAGGTCTATAGCCAAAGGGTCATGCAATAGGTCAAAATTATTATTAAAGAATTTATGTGGTTGAGTTAAGATAAGAGAAACCGTGGAAGCAACCACCAAACAAAAAAACAAATAAATAATAATAAAGTTATTACACAGTTGAAGGTAAAAGAAAATATCGCTTAAAGACAAATAAATCGGTTGCAAATATTTCAACACAATGCGGGGTGGAGTTGATCCCCCTTAAAGTAATAGCTTCTGTTAGGACATAAAGGCTAAGAAAATACATTTTCGGGCAAAATTTGGATTATATAGTAGAGATGTATCGGGAGGTAGCACAAAAGGTTACACTAAATGTTATAAACATGTTTAAAATTTGGACACAAAATTAGTTTTCGAAAAAATAGATAAAACAACTACAACATGCTCTTTAAGCTGAAAACATTTTGATTAAAAGTGATTTCTTTTTTTTTTGTAAAAAAGAACTGAATAAAATATTTGTGGAAACGCATCTAAAAACACTATAATTGTTGGCCGATGATATCAATGGCCTACAGACCAAAAGAAATATCTCAATCTATAGTCATTTGAGCAATTTTAGTTTGAAGTCGTTACTTATGTGACAACTTAGTTTAGCCTTAATACATAGAACGTGCATATTTAAAAAATAGATTAAAAACTAAATACAAAAGATATGGTTAAAATAAATCTAAGGCTTTGTAGAGTAATAAATGGAGTTTATTTTTTAAAAATAACATCATCTAAATGGTGACCCTCTCTACGACGGCACTCCTTTAACCGCAAACGAAAATTATTGCAAACTTTCTTCAGTAATTCTGGTGCAATGGCTGCCATTTCACTACGGATATTCTCCTTGAGCTGAACGATGTTTCTTGGATTATTACTGTAGACTTTGTGTTTGAGGTATCCCCACAAAAAAAAGTCAAGAGGCGTCAAGTCTGAACTACGTGGGGGCCATAGGATATCCCCTCTTTTCGAAATCAGTCTGCCAGGGAACATCTGCTTCACTACCGCCATAGAGTCATTTGATGTGTGACAAGTAGCTCCATCTTGTTGGAATCCTATTCTTGAACTTTCAATTTCTGGAGCCAAAAATCCGTCCAACATCTCAACATAGCGTTCCATATTAACCGTGACGTTTTGGCCCCGCGCATTTTCGAAGAAAAAAGGATTTTCACTGTTCCAGTAACGACAATTTTGATGGTTTACGAACCCATTCATAAGGAAATGAGCCTCGTCAGAGAAAAGGATATTGTCAAAATTGGAAAATCGATTAAGCATTTCATTAACAAATGCGAGCCTTGCTATGAAGTCAGACTCTTTCAATTCCTGTGTTAATTGCAGCTTATATGGATGCAGTTTAAGATCCAATGTTAAAATTCGTTGCAAATTTCGTCGCGATAATTGTAAGACAGACGATCTCTTGCGAGTCGACATTTGTGGATTTCCTCGTACTGACTCCATAACTCTCTCAACGTTGTCTTCGGTCCTAGATGTTCTTGGGCGACCATTTGCTTGTGGTTTAAATGTTGAACCGGTCTCTTCAAAACGTTTTACCCATATTTTAATTAAATTAGCACTCGGAGCTTCACTAATTCGCCGTAGTCCATATTCAGCACAATTTTGAGAAATGCGCGACGCTTCCCGTCGAAGTGATTCATAGCGACTAAAACTCCATGAGCCCGCCAACCCGACGATGTAGGCGATGTAGTATACCAATTCTAACTGATTACAAAAAAAGCTATTTATGTACTTAATTCGCTTCATTTCAACTACCACAATTTTGGCAAGCTAGACAAGATTAATTATACACTCAAAATTAAAGAAATTTCAGGACTGGCGGCTTCAATCAGTTCCCAATGGATCTAGTAAAGTTTTTGGCCAGCGGGACAACTCTAAGTTTGATTTGTGCAACATGTTTCCCAAAACAATTCGGTTAAAGACAGTTGTATGGTTATATCGGGACCGAACCTATGGTAATGTATGTGATAACTACGTGTGTTGGATGAAATATACATGCATTTTTTCACACATTCTTTTGTGGATGTATGTATAATAAATAGTACGTGTGTATTGCGAACAATAATGAATACTTCAGGGGCTCATATCGTCAAATATATCAAAATGCAGTTCACTATTATTGGTCGATTTTATTTTGCTGTTAAGTTGTTTTTTTTTTCAATTTTTGGAAAATAATTTCTTCGAAATTTGTAGCTCTTGGCGACTTTTATTCAAAAATTCTTATATAATTGAGTTCATAACTCATTTATGCATTTTCGTTCTGTGTTAAAATGTTGTTTTTATGTTTATCTAAGCTCACCATTTGTGTTTTGTGCAAAACCTAGTTAAGAAAAAAAGTTTTGGCAGAATGATATTCCCACGAATCCTCAGCAGCAGTCTTAGAATAATTTTTGTGAATATCATTTTTTAACCAAAAAAATGTAATCGAAAAATATCATTTTCGTATGTAACATAAATTTCAGGGTTTTTGTAAAGTGAAATATTATGAACTTAAAGAAATCCAACTTATTACTGAGGGATGTTTGGATGCCAAATCAGTTAGGGAATGCTTTGAAGCAAAACGTTGCTTTACATTGAATGCAAAATAGTCTTTTTTTCTTTTGGCTTTACTTGCCCTTGGCTGTACAATAGATGCAGTAATTCTAAATTCTCTGATGACCAGTGTAAATGTGTGTATCCTTGAACTGAAGTCATAGATGGGTTTAATTGCCAAAACTGCCCGATATTCAGTAAAAGCCACGTTGAACAAGACCCTTTCGCTTAGCTCATATATTGCATATTTGTTATGGAATTAGAAAAAGTACAACGAGTTATTAAGCAGCCATATATTTTAGCGATTTTGATGCATCATTTGCTTTATTATTGTTCTGGTTAATATAAAAATGACAACATATTGTGGCATCTGCCTATTTAAGGCTTTGTACTCGTATATGTTATCAAATAGTTCTTGTAAGTTTGCCGAATTAAAGTTTGAAATCTCAATAATTCTTAAATCGCAAGAAACAGCCAAGACGTCCGTTTTACTAAATTTCGATTTCTGCAATTTCATCTTTCGCCCCTTTAATTTATGTTTTATACAGGGTGTCCGCCAGGAAGGTATGCTACTTTGTTTTGATGCCATTTTAGTAAACATTAGTTTTGACAGTTCATATTTGGCAGTCGTGAAGTAGAAACGTGGCAAATTTATTATGAAAAAATATTCGATAAACCAACGTGTTTTAATCGTTGAAACACTTTATCAAAATCGATCGCCATTGCTGCTCAAGAAAGTGTTCAAAACATTCCATCAACCTCAATTCGAAGCCGTGCTCAAGAGTTTGATCCTCAAAGAACAACTTTGGTTACAATTTTGCACAAGGATTTGCATTTGTTTCCATTTAGAATTCAGTTGACACAAGAGTTTCTTCCACAAGACCTTTTACGCCGCCGTACATATGCCAATAGGATGTTACAGTTCGCCCATGACAACCGCGATTTTCATGAAAAAATCATAACAGAATTGTCGGTTCTGGTATCAACAAGACGGTTCTACATCGCATACAGCCAGGATTACAATGGAATTACTGCGAGACGTCTTTCCACAACAAGTCCGGACTTCTTTTTGTGGGGATATCTGAAAAACAAGGTTTATGCAAACAAACCAGAAACGCTTGAACAACTCAAACAAAATATACGTGATGAAATTAACGAAATACCGCGTGAAATGTGTGAGAATGTAATGTAAAAGTGTGCTCAAAAGTGCTCGCATTTGTGAAGCTAACAGAGGCGGACATTTATCTGATATTGTATTCCATACATAATTGCTGACATTAAATAAAACTTTAATCAATATAAGATCCATTCTCTTTCTTTTAATCAAAAGTTATAAACAAACAAAGTAGTATACCTTCCCGGCGGACACCCTGTATATCTTTATTACACCATACTCCCAATTCCTCACACGTAAAAATTATCTGCATTCATCTGCAAGCAACCAACCTAAACTATACACAGAGCTCTTCAGTTTTTCTTATTATTTATTTGTTCGTTTTCTGCCCAAAAGGAAAGATGTTAACACAAACATGAATAGACAATAAAATCACTTGGAGCTTTTAACACTTCCAGTTCATTAACATTTTAGCCAAAACATTTTGCGCAATAGTACAGAAATTTTGCAAAGCGTCATCTCAGATTATTTAACGTTAATTGTTAACGACAATCGATTAAATTTTATGTGACCAATGCGGTCATGACTGACTAAACCAACAATCATTCTCAAAAGCGTAGCTAAAAATATTTTAAAACTTTACTTAAGATTAAGCTTTGAGCAAAATTATCTTGTGTATGAAAGGCTAATTATGTGGCTCAACATCATAAATAAATAATAATTTGTTTGAATGGTGGATTTTAAATACGTTTATAAAAAACTTAGCAACCATTTTAACAGAAAATCATTTCACAGACGTCATAGAATTTGACCAACCCTCTTCAAGAAGGCGTAACGCTGGGCATGTTATATATTTTGTTTTTATTTTAGGAAAATAACTATTTATATTTGGAAAGTAATCAATGTATTTCGATGGATTAAAATCACATCACAATTGTTTCCGCATAATAACTCTGCATTTCAAAGTGTGGGAACCTTAAGCATCCACTGTGATTCATTGTACTCGAATACTTCTATAATTGCTAGTAATAATCGTAAAAAATGTTTATTGTCTGCAGCCAATAATTCAAGTTTAATTCGATGTGGCCATTATATTTGAACTATTTGAAATTTAGACAAATAATGAGTTGGCAAACAATGCAAACGAAGCAAACACCAATTCGAATTAATGGACCACCATTTGAAATTGAATCCCAGAGAACTGGCAAAGATGTTTTAAAATTTAAGCTGAAAACAAATCATTTCCGTATTTTTGTTTAAATGCAATTAATGGTGGTTATTTAAATAGTAATACAAATGAATTGAACAACAAAATCACCCCCTATTGAGATACAATATCTATAATTTCAATTGTTTATGCATCAAATTTTGAAATATTTCTTCGATTATGTTGCAATCTAACACTACCTGGGAATAACATTATTCTCAGGAGGAAAAACGTGTTCGATTTTTTATGATTATCATAATAGCAATTTATTATTATTTATTTAATTATTCAATTATTCAACAAATTTGGGATCATTGTACTGTTTTGAGGGTTATGACTTTTAATCGTTTAAATTTTAGCGATTAACCTTAATTACCTGATTCAACCACATATTTATGATCATTTTAATGGAGAGTCATTGGTGTTCTTAATTCAGGTTAAATTCCTCAGGTATTTTCTGCTTTGCAATTTAAGCTTTTGTACTTTTTTAAATACTCACGTTTTTGCGTGCATTTACTTAAAACAAACACACACTTTAAAATGAACACATTTTTGAAATGTGTTAAATCTTTAAGATTTGAAACAGTTATCTAGCAAACTTTTCCGGTCCTTTCATTTGTTAGCTGAGGCTTTTTTAATTTCCAATTTATCTTGGTTTCAGTTTTTTTAGATTTTTAAATCACACAAAGTAGAACACGTAGAAGCTTACAACTTTTTCATGTATCATTTCAAATATACTGTGAAGATACTGGAACCACGTTCAAAATTAGTTTCTGATTCAAACTGACCTCACTACCATATTAATTATAGTTCCAATTACAAATCCAAAAACATTAACTAATGTCACAAAAAGCTTGTAAATAAAATCAATAATTAACGATTTGAATTAACTAGCAAAAATTCGGTTTGATTTGAAATAATATCAGTTAAACTAAGTAATAAAACTATATTTTCAGAACCACCAACGAAGAAATTCCACACTCATTGTACAGAGCGTCCGTCGGGAAGGCATACTACTTTGTTTGTTTATAATTTGTGATTAAATGAAAGAGAATGGATCTTATATTGATAAATGTTTTATTTAATGTCCGCAATTATGTATGGAATACAATATCAGATAAATGTCCGCCTCTGTTAGCCTCACAAATGCTAGCCCTTTTGAGCACATTTTTCATTACATTCTCACACATCTTACGCGGTATTTCATTAATTTCATCACGAATATTTTGTTTGAGTTGCTCAAGCGTTTCTGGTTTGTTTGTGCAAACCTTGCTTTTCAGATATCCCTACAAAAAGAAGTCCGGAGCAGTCAACAGCAGACCGTGGAGGCCAATCAACATCACTATTTCTGGAAATAACTTGTTATGGAAAGAGGTCTCGCAGTAATTCCATTGTAATCCTGGCTGTATACGATGTGGCTCCGTCTTGTTGATACCACATGTTAATCAAGCCCAAAGCATGCAGTTGTGGCGTTAAAAAGTTTTCAATCATATCACGACATCGCTCCACATTGACAGTTACCGTTATGGCGTTTTCAGTTTCAAAGAAATAAGGTCAAATGATTTCTCCTGACCAAATTTCACACCAGACCGTCACTTTTAATGGATGCAAAGGTAACTGCTGAATAATTTAAGGGTTTTCAATTGCCCAGAAGCGACAATTCTGTTTATTAACATATCCATTCAAATGAAAATGTGCCTTGTCACTCATTATGATTTTTTCATGAAAATTGGGATTGTCAAGGGCGAGCTGTAACATCCCATTGGCATATGTACGGCGGCGTAAATGGTCTTGCGGAAGAAGCTCTTGTGTCAACTGAATCTTAAATGAAAACAAATGCAAATCCTTGTGCAAAATTGTGGCCAAAGTTTTCTTTGAAGACCAAGCTCCTGAGCGCGACGTCGAATTGAAGTTGATGGATTGTTTTGAATACCTTTTTGGACAGCAGTAATGTTTTCAGCCGATATCGCAACACGTTGTGGTCCATGCTTGGTCCTGTCAGCTACAGACCCTCTTTCTTCGAAATCATTCACTACACGATAAATAGTGCGTCTTGTTGTCAAATGTTTTAACGATTAAAACACGTTGGTTTATCGAATATTACTCTATAACAAATTTGCCACGTGTCTACCTCACTTGGCAGTATGAACTGTCAAGAATAGAAGAAGAATAGTAGAATACCTTCCCGACTGATACCCTGTATTAAAAAATATGATATAATAGTCCAAATACGATATAATAGTTGCGTTTTTTGGTATTCTATACCCGTTTCGCCACACAAATGCAATCCGGTGTACGCTAGCTAAACAGGGATAAGCTGTATAAAAAAGTAGTAGAAAGGTAGGGAAAATAACAAAGCGATCAAGTTCTCCTACGCAAACGTAAACAAAGAAGTTAAAGATGAAGGAGAACGTCAAATGATGTAAATACACGTTGTTATATATTTTTTTTTTTTTTTGGAAGCATCGGCGGTTGAATTTTGGTTTTTTGTGTTATTCCACTTACAATGCACACACAATGCGTTTCAATTCAATTTTAAATTTAATTTAATATATTTATTTCATAAATGGATGATAAAATGATTACGAATAAGAAGAAAACAAAATAATAATAATAGTAATATACATTTTATGAATAAGAATGCTGCCAAGTTAATTTTGCTAAGCGCCGATTTTTTTTTTGTATCCTATACCGGTATCCAATATAGGATACCAAAAAAATTGCAACCAGTAAACTCGAAAAACCAAAATTATTTGAGAAATCGTCTAAAGAGGTTCTTAAAAGCTTAGACTTATATTCTAATTAGTATTTATAAAAATGTAATTAATGTCTTTTGAAATTATTTTTTTTTCTTTAGCTCGCAACTTCGATCCTCAGAAGATTTTTTTAATTTTCAATGCACGCTCAGGGTTTTTCTGATCTTCTTCTTAATTTCAACTGATGTTTTCTGAATGTTATTTTCTGACTTCTGAGTTCTTACTAAAAATGTATATTGCCCAAATGTGGAATTTCTAATTTACCATTATTTTAGTTTTTGGATTTCCATTTGACGTTTCATTTTGCTACCAGCTTTCAATGGCTTCTGAAGCCTATTGCAAATATATGTAATTTCCAACAAGTAAATCTCCTCAAAACCGCTGTTTGTGGTAAAACGATAGCTTCGTTGTAATATGTCACCTACAAATTGAACAGTTGGTGTCTCTTGTCGGACGCAGATATTCAATTTGTTATCTTAATTGAGTGAAACAAGCGATTTCTTGAAATCATTTGTAAAATGGTTACAATATTATGATAATATGCCATTTGCTCATAACTCGGTGATCATTAATTGGTTTGTACTCGCATGTCAAGTAAAGTTAAAAAATTACCAACATAAACAATGATCAAACAATTAGCCAATAGTTGAGGTATGTTTGGCCATGATATTACATGAAATATTAACCATAACTTCTTAACATTAATTACTCATAAACACACTTGAACAGTGATATCGGAATTTAATTATCCACCATAAATTGTGATCAATGTTATACGATCCTGTTATACGATCTTTAAAGTCTGATTTAGTGTTAGAAATGACGATAACAATGACGAGAAAGGGGACAAAAACACCCACCATTTAAAATACAATTGGAAATTGAATTGATATACATTATAATTTCTTCATCGCATGGCTTCCTAATTGTTGTGCAAAGTATTATTTTAATTTTAATTGGCATTGCTTATATCTTTAGAGCATTCTTTATTTATTTTGCTTGTAATTTACGCCGTCATATCATACAATGCTGTAATTAACTAAGAACAATGTCCTGGCCAATTGACAGCTCTTGAGTTATATAATTTATGTAAGTGTGAGTGTCATAATTTGAAATTTGAATATTTTTGTTTGAACTGTATGAAGTTTATTTATTCCAGATCTTGTTTTCTCAATTAACACGTTTTCTGATGAAGAAGCTCTCTACACTTATTTCCGTAAACATTTCAGATAAAAAAAATAATTTTGTTTTGTTTTTCTCACCGTTTTTCGTAATAACGAATTGAACCTTTTTGAATAACATTTGCCTCTAAACGTTACAAATTTGTGATTTTTATGTACAGGGAAATAATTTGTGAGGTATCAGAAACAAGCATTGACCCAGAATTTTGAATAAAGGTAAAAAAAAACCAATGAAAATATGTGTATAGTCCAAATATGATTATATATTATACTAAGATGAAGTTTTCACCATAGAAGTCTAAAATAAATGTTATAATATTCAATTAGATTGATTTTCGTTGTAAATTAATGTCATTTCAAAACTATTAATGTGATTTAGCATAAACTCTTATGAGTTTTTGAAAATCACAAAAATTTTTGAAACAAACTGAGTTCAACTATTCGCAGAGCGGTGAGAATAGTTATCATTTAAGGATGTCATTCAGCAGCAGTTATACACATTATATGAAAACTTAAAGGAGAAAAAAGAAACGGAAGCACAAAATATCAGAGATATTACCAATGGTTATAAGACTTATTTATTGTTTAAAGGTTTACGCCTTTAACGCCCGTATAGTCTTTCTGATTGCCTGACAAATACCAGACTGGCATAACCATCAACCATAAACAGGATTGGTAACTAAAAACAGACTTAGGCATCTTGCCCCAGTGTCTAACTCTGAAGTAAATGAATAGCCAAAAGCAGCAACAAAAAGACGTATTTGTGTCCCACTAAGTTCAAGGAATACTCTAACGCCATCGTATGAAAGGATGTGCGTTTAAACAATTCATAACTGATGTTGTCAATTCATTTTTAGGTAAAAGGAAATGAATTTACACTTTGAATATTACTTGTTGTCACTTTAATGTTTTGTCAAAGTTATATAAAATGTATCTTTAAATTAAAAACTTATCTGTTTTTGCATCTCATTATCATAACCTCATTTTGTTCGGACCCATAACGTTAAAAGTGAACGATGTTTTAATACAGCATCCTTATAATAGCACCATATGCCAATAGATGGCGCCAGCTGCAAGTTCTAGTCAATTCTGCCAAACATACTGCCTCGACACAATAGCAATTTTCTTTTGACGTCATATTTTTTGGTTGTGTGAATATGCATGATTTTGCGGTAAATAATCGTCATATGCGAAAAGTTTTGATTTTCTTTTTTCAATCGAAGAAAACGGCAGCTGAAGCTCATCGAGAGTTTAGCCAGACCATGTACCATCGAACAGAGCAAGTAATAATGGGACGGCGCAATGTCTGGAAAATATGATGGATGGGGAAAGACTTCCCATTTTAGCGTTTCCACGTTGGTTTTAACGAGCTTGACCACTTGGGACCGAGCGTTGTCAAGCTGTAGAATCACTTCCTCGAGCCTCTCCATGTATTCTGGGTGTTTTTCGCACAGACCTCAATCACATTAATTGAAGTCGATACCGATCTCCAGTGATGGTTTCGCTTGGTTTCAACAGCTCTTAATAGATAACACTGATTTGGTCTCACCATATACAGAGCATAACCTTCGCAGCGTGAATATTCGACCGAGACGATGACGCAGAAGCATGACCAGGCAGTCTCCATGAATTTCTTTTACTTTGATTGCTTTAATGAATCAATTTTTCAGCACCCGTTACAATCCGATGAAGAAAACCCTTGCTCGTTTGTCGCTGAAGCAGTTGCTCACAGGCAAACAATTCATAGGGAACCCAAGCTCGTTGCTTTTGAATCATTCCTAATGCATTCAGTCGCTTTGAAATGGCTTGAAGGGTTACTCCTAATATTGAAGCAAGCTCTACCTGCGTTTGAAATGGATTTCCATTAAGCACTGCCGTCAATTTAGTGTCTTCGAAGGTTTTTCATCTTCCTTCACGCAAACTTTTAAGCGACGGAACCAACCCTCACACGTTGTTTCACTTAAAGCATAGCATATCCGTAAACGTTTTGAAGCTCTCGATGAACTTCGGCCGCTGTTTACTTCGATTGAAAGTGGAAAATCAATACTTCTCGCATATGACGATTATTTGGCACAAAATCATACATGCATATTTACGTAACCAAAAGAATATAACGTCGATGCGGTATGTTTATCACATGCCTATGCTTGGCTCATAACGTTTATGTTATGGCAGAATCGACTAGCACTTACAGCTAGCGCCATCTATAAGCAAACAACGGTAACTTAGTTGTGTACCTAATATTTGACTCCATGAATTTTAAAAAGTAATTTTTTCATTCCAATTTCCCATTGAAGGAATAAACGAAATTGGAGTTTTATATTAACCACTCAGTTCGTTTTAGGGAATTTCCAACACATTTTTATGGAAATTAGATTTAGAATTAGAGATCGACTTTAACAGCGTCTAAAACTTTTACAGGCGCTTACATGTTTCACTTTTATAATAATTCTAAAACAGTCGATTATAATATATGAACGCTCGTGGTTTCCTAAAAACCAATTTATATAAACTTTTAGTTGTACATAAAGTTTCGAGAACAAGTATGTGGATTCCAAAAGGCTACATAATTTTGAATACAATGGCACACATTTTTTTCCATACTATCCACTGCGCACCAACATAAAGGAAAAGGAAATTAGATACCTGTGGACGTACTATTCATCGTTTCACGGATCCAGATGATGCTATATGTTAAGGATAAAATACGAATTTTTGTACTTCGATAAGAGGTATGGTTAGCAATTAGAAACGAAAATTGCTAAGGAGCAATATAGAAATTAAAATTAACTAAAACACATACTTTAAAACATTCATTTGCATATTTTGTATAAAATTTTTTAATATTTTTTCTCAATTTATAGATAATTCAATTTCCAAATAATTACAAACCCAAACATAGCACAAAAAAATTGCACAAGATAATTATCTTGCATGTGTACGAGTATATCTAAATTTATGATACCAAATATGACTGACTTACCATGTTTGTTGAGCAAATTTATATTTTCCTTTCCGTTTTCGAAGTAGACTCAGGTGCAGTTAATCCTTTCCTGCTTTATCGCGTCAGTTGATTTTATTGTTGTCACAGCTCTACAATTTTAACGAGACCATTAAATGACAATTTATAACAAACAAACAAAGTACACTTTCTATAAAACTTTAAACTAAACACACTTTTTGCGCCAACACCTGGGCATAGATGCACTAATGCCCGCAAAGTTTCGGGTATTCAATTACAAGTAACTCTCTACTTTTAGTTAGTTTGATTCCGAAGGTAAGACTCACAAAAAAAACACATCTTTGGAGCATGAAACGAGCAATGTTTGGCAATAAATGTGTGTCAGATACGTTTTGATTTCTGTTTTGTTATTTGATATTCTCCTTCAAAACTTTATATTGAAAACAAGTTTCAAATTCAATAACACCTCGATTGGATTGTTTATATATTATTAAATTACATTTGGCATGGATGTAGTTGGGTGGCCACCAACATCATCCGTGGCAACAGCAGCAACATCAACCACATCTGTGAAACTTCTAAAGCCTTTTTTGAGCATAATTTTATGGTCGTTACGGTAACATCTCGTGTAATCACTGTATTAACTTACATTTAATATATATATTATGATATACATCCAACTAATTAATGTCCATTTGTTGCTTTACAAGAGTATTTTTTTTTCTTTTAATTTCGATGATTTTAACTGCTGGTTTTTCCTCTACTAGTAAAGTTATGTTTTGAAAGTTAACTGGTTCATTGTTTCGGAGCAAAGAATTTATCGGAAGGCCTTAAACGCCAACCAACAAGACACGCCAATGTACTAACATGTCTTAAGATGTGGTAACATTTCTTGGCCAAATTAAACAAACAAAAAGAGACCAAACGACCGCAAAACCAAAGAAATTAATTTAATTGTGTCTAATACGCACTAGCGAACATGAGCAGATCACATCAATTTGAGATAAGGAACGGCGACATTTTTATTATGATCTCAATTAAAATGTCTTTTAACATCAAAATGCCTAAAGAAATGACCTAGTCACACCTTACAACGAAGTTGGCGAAATAAGGATTGTAATTATGTGATAAAAATCACTTGACATTCATGCTCATATGTCCACCATCAGTATGATTTGTTTAGTTGCCTCGAATTCTTTGGTATGTTTTCAAAAGCAGCTCTCCTAAAAATAGGAGGAACCTTACTGCCTTTCTCAATATACAGGGTGATCTTTTAAGATTTAAGTTTTTCAGACTGGCAGCACTGGTTGGTAATGGCGTTCAAACGTCATCTGTCAAAGTGAAAAGTGTATAGTATACTCTGCCATTTCATCGTGGAATGACGAATGACCTACAACAACGTCTGTCGCACCTGGAGTGATGAACAGCCACATGCCATACATGAATTACCGATGCATTCCGAAAAAAAAGACGACCGTGGAAGAAACGTCTTTTCTTCAAAGACGACCGTGGAAGAAACGCTACCCTCAACGGCGAACGATGTCGATACGCTTTTTTTTTTGCCCCAATTGGCTGAGTTGAACTGTCACACCGTTCGTAAAACAATGGGCGATTTAACGCCTCTTGATTATTTCTTGTGGGCTTATGTCAAGTCGTTAGTCTATGTGGACAAGCCGAACATTATTGAAGCCTTACAAGATGACATAACACGCGTTATTCGTGGAATACAGGCCGAAATGTTGGAAAAAGTGACGAAAAATTGGACCTTCTGAATGGACATTTTAAGCCGCGGATAAGATTTACATGAAATTATCTCCAAAAATTAAAATGCAAAGACCAATTTATCGATTCCAATAAAAAATTTTAATGTATGAAGCAAATTTGAGTGTTTTATTCAATTTTTTAAAAAACTGCGATTAAAAAATCAACCTATATTTAAAAAAAACAGCACCACCAAAACCAAATTATCAACCAGAAAACATATATATAAACTATTAAAATTAAACTGTTAAAATTAAAGTATTAAAACTATTAAACTATCAAAACTATATAGCATTACCCGTTCAAAACCTCCGGTCTGGCAAGGCTGTCAGCTGCCTGTCACCTGTAGTATTATTTATTTAATAAAAAGTTTGCCATTTATGAATACGGATCGTTTAACAACCGAAAAATGCGTACAAATAGTTAAAACTTACTATAAAAGTGGTGATTCAAACGTGAACTTTCAATCGAATAAAATTTTTGCCTGCGATGACGCTCATTTCTCACGCGGCGGTCAACGTTAACAAGCAAACTTGTCGCATATGGGGCTCGAAGAACCCAGAAGTGATTGTAGAAAATCCATTGCATGTAGAAAAAGTAACTGTTTGGTGCGCATTATAGTCTGGAAAATGACATTGCTTATAGCACATAATGGCAAAGCCTAAACATAACAATGAAATAAAAGTTTCATCGTAATCATAGCTTTATGTGTATTTTATTTAACTTTATTTGAAAACGAAAATTGGATAACTCTATACGACAACATATCGTATCAATAAATTTATGGTGCATAAAAATATTTATGTTTTTTTATGAATTTAATATATGAAAACTGATTTTTAAATGCAGAGAACATAACTATACCAACATTGTTTGAACTAATTTAGGCAAGAAATTTTGTAATAATTAGGTCCATATGTACGTCCTGTGTACATCCTGATTCTTTCGCAATACGTAAATCAATTCAATTAACAGATGAAGAAACATTTAACGTTGGCATAACATCCAATTAACTTTTCTATTCTCTTAGAGAAATAACACTATTATTACCAAATGAAGACGCTAACGGAAAAAATGATAGTATTTGCAAAAAACTTGTATAAAATAATTCATAAAATAGCATTTCGCAGCATTCAAAATTAATCGTATAATTAATTAGTAATTTCTGGGGCAGATAAGCAAATGGTATGGAAGAGCAGTAGTATAAAATAATAGTGGAATAGTAGTAGTAAAATAATTCATTAAAATTGCATTTTGCAGCATTAGAAATTAATCGTATATTATAATTAATTAGTAATTTTAGGGGCAGGTAAGCAAATTGTATAGAATAGTAACAGTATTTGCAAGAAAACTTGCATAAAATAATTCATTAAAATTGCATTTTGCAGCATTAGAAATTAAATTTATTGTACTAATCCTACCGATACTAGTAATTTCTGGGGCAGGTAAGTAAATTGTATGTAGGTAGAATAGCAATTATGGCTATTGCCTTGTACAATAATAAACTATTAAATGGAAACTATTTTGCAAAAGTTATGCTCATATAATGAACACAAAAAAAAAATTACTGAGCATCGTTTCAGTATCTTAAAATATTATAAGTGGCATGCTCTATACCTTGCAAGATACTAAGGTAGTCAATAAAAGTAAGAATGGAATGCTTTTATAATATAGGTAGTTAGTGTAAAAACGCCATCAAAAGGGCGTAGAAAAGAGCTTCTAAATGTTTGTTGCATCAAACAAGGTAATTTTGTCTCTCCTCCCTGTACTCGTATTATTTTTGGTTTAATTTGAAATAACATCATGCACTTAAACCTTAAACCTATCTCAAAAAAATAAAACAAAATAGACGATGGAAAATTTGATTACAAAAAGCCAACACAACTATATGTAACACTGCTTCAAATTCCAGGAAAGGCTACGGAAAAATATAGATTAATATAGGAAAGCATAACATTCTAACCAACAACTTAAGAACAGTAATACATGATCTTATTGATATCCATATGAGAAGATTCTCATCAATGGTTCCGGAAAACTAACTAGTATTTCATATTTCTCAAATTTTGATAACTTTTTTATATTATCATCTGACTTCTTAAAGTTACGTATTATCTAATGTTACTAAATATCACAAAGTTTACAAACAAATTATAATTTTACTTTTCAAATTTATTAAAACTAAAACAAAAAATTAGAATTAAAAGACCATAAAAATTATAACTTTCTGAAATTCTGCCCTTAGAAATTATAGATAGATCAGTCACATCAAAATGTTTTACTTCAATCAGCTAGACATGCGTCGCTTAACGGTTATATTCAATTCATTAAAATTCAATTCAATGTATTTAATAATACAGATTTGAATATCAGTACATAAAACAAAAGCAAACAAAAAATGGACTATCGTAAAACCTGTCTTGGCGAATGGGGTAGTACTTTGTTGAAAAACTATAGAGAATTGATAATTTAACAAGACCTCTTCCAAATTTTTTTTTTTTGTTGACACAATCTTTTGTTGCCAGTTCATCCCAAGTCTACTTTGCGATTTTTACATTGAATAAAAATCGTACTTTTTAAATTTAAATTTTCATTACATAATCCTACAAATCTTAAAAATAACAATAAATGATAAAGTGCTACATAAGTTGCACTGAACGGTTGCCAAATTACAAGTACTTGTTTCCTGTGAGAACACAATGTTAAATTCATCAATGTTTCAATTAAATTTGCGCCGCAAACTGAGTATATAGTTATTTTTGCTGAGATATTTTTTGCTAAATCAGCGAATTTGTAGCTGTGGTATCCTAAGGGGCGCGGCAATGTAATCCAGTTTCCTTCACAGTGCTAACGGCCTGATAGATTCTAAATTATACTGAAGTTATTGCGGTTGAATGAAGACAAAGAATCTTGGAAAATATAAAATAATTAATATAATTCGTAAAGGATGTACTAGAGAGAACGTAGTTATTCGGTAATTTTTACATAGTACACCCGTCGTTATAATACAATGTAATTGACAAGAATTTAAATAATTTCAGGCTTCGAATTAGGGATTACATGGGAAAATAATATTTCAATAAATCGATTCCTAAATAGGTCTGGCAGAACAGGTTTTTACCAAATTGCCTGAATTCGATACAACTGAGTGAAAGATGCGGAGGTGAGAATACAAGTGTTAAATCGATCATTGCGTGCCAGATACCAGAAGTAGCGGATTTTCTAGTCAATCTTTCTTCAGTTTTATAGAGAGGATTATAAAGCAATATAACGGCAAAAATCTAGACTCCTGCCAGTTAGAAATTACACAGGCAATACTGAATTACGAAAAACTAGGCTGTTCATTCCCCGCTTTAAAAGTGCTCAATACGCACCAAATTTGATTAAGTTTAGTGCAACCAAATAAAATATATATAAGAATGTAGAAGTCAAGACGGTCATTTGTGTAGGAGGTACCAGAAAGGATGCAGTTAATCGGCAGATTCTTTAAAATTCTATCAAACATTATAAACAAATACAATGGACAAAAATTTAAATTATTGCGTGCTATGGATAAGGAGTTACAGGGCAATTGTTTAATTTATATGAGAGGTAGCAAAAATCGTCTGTCTGTCGATGAACCCATTTACAATTCCCTTGTTATTGTTTCCACCAGCCATCTAGCCAGACGGACGAACATAGCTCATTCGACTTAAAAAGTCATGAAACGGCTTTGGTCAAATGATACTTGACACTTTAAATACATCTTTTTATATGTTAGCCGTATCAAATCATATATGATTGCATTACTTGGAATGAGAACCACGGAATAAAATTATACAGTTTTTGAGATCTGCACGGCATTGAAGACGACTTTTGACATTAAATATGTTCATAAACCTTTTAAATATGCAATACTTCATAACTGCAGCATTACTTCTGTGAGATAGGATGCATGATGACATGTTCCTTAAGTAAATGCAAAGTATTTGAAAATTTTTGTGTCAATATTCTCAGTTTCAAGATTAGGTATATGAGGCCACCGACGTTTCCGAGGAGTATCAGCAATGTAAACATTATATGAGCTGTGTGAGCTAAAAACCGACATTCATGAATTCAAAAATACTCCAAATCGAAAAATCTTTGATAATACTTAAATGCAAAATATAGGTACTTTTTTTCAGGTACGAAATGTCACCTTTCGTTTCGAACTTGGATTAAATCCGCCAGATTCTAACTCGAATGTGTGTTGGTTGAATATATCGACAATTTTTGACTTTACCCTAGTTATCATTACAGTCAATGAACATTTATTTTTGTAAAGTGGTTAAAAACATCTAATAATTCAAAAAGCCAACACAACTATATGTGATACCGCTTTAAATTAAATTTTAAATTTAAATTAAAATATAGGAAAGCATAACATTCTAACCAACAACTTAAGGACAATAACATATGATTTCATTGATATCCATATGAGAAGATTCTCATCAATGGTTCCGGAAAACTTACTGTTGTTTCAAATAGATCAAATTTTGCTAACTTTTTTATATTTCCGTCAGACTTCTTAAAGATACTAATAATTTTCCTAGCCTTATCACACTACCATCACCATCATCATTCCAGCCAACTAGCCGGCTTCAGTCAACAAGTGTATGTCTCCATATGATAACATTTCGTTACAAATTTTTAAACGCGTATTTGGTCAACTTGGCAAAAAGACAAAGTTGCGGCTGCTACCGCTGTGCACATACTAAATGAGAAAATTTAATGATTTTTTGATACTTTGTATTGGTTTGACAGTTTTATTTACGCCAAGTCAAGACAGTTTTAATGTTAAACAATATTGAAAAATGTTTAAATTATGCAAAAGAACTTGAGAGTCATCCACACGATTCGTGGGAGTTGTGCGGATGCAGGCGCAAATGCACAGCGAAAGACTTAAGAAACTAACTGGAATGGAAATTTCTAACTTGTTTCAATTTATTGATAATTTATCAGAGTAGAACGTGAGTTTTATACGATAATGTCAATTAAAGTGAAACGAAAAGATAACAAAGCAAAATAGCGGAATAATAAAACAAAAAAGAAAAGTGAAGAAAATGTACACATTTGAGAAGGAGGATTCGCAAGTGTTGACGGAGTGATAAACACTCATGTCGTTGCAAGAAATTACAAACAAAAATAAAGCCCTTCGTATCCTATGAATAAGATATGGGGGAAAAACTTTATGTTATTTTAGTATTATACTTTCAAAAATTCCCTTTTTTCCATAATTTCTTTGACATCTCTGGCGAAATTAGTCATTAACTTTCTTTCTTTTTTTGTACTGGTTTAAACCTTTACAATGACTAAGTGTGCACTGCAAATGGCTCGAAATTTTGAAATAAAATAGGCTATTTAAAACAGCCATAAAAATATAGCCTAATTGTTCAGTGCTTTGTAATTTTCTGCTACCGTCAACAACATTTCACCCACAGACAAATAATAATGATGATGACACCAGTATGATCACCACCATGATTTAATCTCCTCGTCAGTGAAACGATTGTGCAAAACCTAAAACTCTCTATGAGGGTTATAAACAATTTCTAGAGTATACACTAAAATGTATATTTTTTTGTTTTGTTTTATATTTCCTAAGTATTTAAGTCATCGTTACGACTTCCAGGGCACTCTGTTTTCTTTATTTCTTTCCAACCATCACAAATCCCAACGAAATATTGTAAATTTCAAGCCCATTTTACAAATGCCAGACACAAATGTTTACGACAATTTCAAACGCGAAATAACGCAATTACTGCACTTCATACATTGAAATATGGATTTTGGTAATTTGGGCTTTACACTTTCATTACGTGAATATGTAAAAAGATACTATTTTATCATCTAGACGTGCTGGGGAGTCAGTAAATTTTGACAGTTTGATTTGTGCAATAAATTGTTATTTCCAGTTACATTGAATATTCTTTGCAGTAATTTTTACAAACTAACTAACTAACATATAACTAATAAAGACAAGTTTTCGTTTATCAAATATGTGCAAAATTAAAAGGTCACTACAAAAATATTCAGAATATATTCACTTCAAAACTACTATCCTACGTTCCACTCAAAAAAGATGTAAAAGTTACTTCACTACGTATATAACGAGAATCAGTAAGAGTAGTTCCTCATCATTGACTTTGTATAGAAAATTTACATAATAAACGACGGATATTTTTGGCCTCGTTTAGTAAAATTTGACGTTTGCATCTAAAACGTTATACTCGTAGTTAAGTAGGCAAATTTGTAATGGAAGAATTTTTGCAATTGTATGATATAACAAGCAATAGCTCTTAAAAATTATTGTAAAATTTACTTACAGTTTTGTTTAAAGCTTTCACTACAAAATAGGAAAATCATATCTGTCCTAAATCGCTGGGAGAATATGTGACTAATTGATAATAAACTTTTGATAACTATGACGAATTGAAAACATTTTGAATTTAAAAATGTACGAGGGCAGCCTCAAAACTAGCCAACCTAACAAAGAAGACACAAAAAGGTTGCAAACATTTTTATTTATTTTTCAACATAATCCGCTTTTAGCTCGATACACTTTTTCCAGCGATATTCAATAGCTTCTATATCCTATTAAAAGTAATAGCTGTCAAACTCCTTAAAATAGCCACCAACCGCAGACTCTTCTCTACATTATTGGAAAATATTTTATTATCGAGCGAGCCATCTTTTCAAGCTTGGAAATAGAAAATAGTCCGAGGAAGCTACATCTGACGAATGAGGTGCGTGATGAAGCAATTCGAACTTTAATTCATTAATTTTGGGCATCATAATGGAGGATGTGTGAACTAGAGCATTGTCTTGATGAAACAACACTTTTTTTCGCCGAATGCAGCCTTTTTTCCAAAATTTCATCACCTAAATGCTGGAACAAATTAACGCTATATTTGCCGTTGATGGTTTTCTTTTTCTAAAAACAATCAATAAAAATAATCCCATGCGTGTCCCAAAAAACAAACGCCATGACTTTGCCTGTAGATGGAACCGGCTTCGCCTTTTTTGGACACGTTTCTCCTATTCCAGGATATATATAATTTTGATATACGAGGTGTGTTCAGAAAATAGGATAAATTTTCAAATTTCACGGACTACGTGCATTCGACTTTCGATTATCATTTTGTTTTTTACAAGGTGTGTTCAAAAAATACGGTGAATTTACTACGTACATTCGACTTTCAATTATTTTTGTTATGTTGGTACACTCGTCTCGAAGATACGTTGACGGTTTTATCCATGTTCAGTTTGTTTGTGAGAGGCATAAATAAGGCAAGTGTTTTGCGTGTTCGGCAATTTTCTGCTATCGAAAAAAATGGATCAAAGAAGTTGCATCAAATTTTGTGTAAAAAATAAAATTAAGTGCCCAAAAACACTTGAAATGTTGACAGTGGCATACGGTGAGAGTAATCTGAGACAAGAAAATGTTTACAAGTTGTATAAGCTTTTCACAGAAGGTCGAGAAAATGTGAATGACGACGCTCAATTTGAATGCCCCAGCACATCAAAAATCGATGAAAATGTTGAGAAAGTGAAGAAAATTGTTATGGAGAATCGTCGAATTAGAGAAGTTGTTGAGGATGTCGGCATATCGGCTCATGCCATGCAATCTTTTCGGAAATTTTGGTTATGAAGCGTGGGGCAGCGAAGTTCGTTCCAAAATTGCTACATTTTGACCAAAAACAATCTCGCATATAGGTCGAGAAGATGTGAATGACGACGCTCGAGCTGGACGCCTCAGCACATCAACAACCGATGAAAATGTTAAGAAAGTGAAGAAAATTGTTATGGAGAATCGTCGAATCACAATTAGAGAAGTTGTTGAGGATGTCGGCATATCAGGTTGGCTCATGCCATGCTATTTTCGGAAATTTTGGACATGAAGTGTGTGGCAGCGAAGTTCGTTCCAAAATTGCTAAATTTTGACGAAAAACAATGTCGCATGAGCATCGCTCAGTAATTGTTGAATGACGTCAACGATGATCCAGATTTACTTAATAGGGTCGTAACTGGTGACGAATCATGAGTACGAGTATATGGTTATGATATCGAAACCAAAGCCCAATCCTCCCAATGGAAGAGTCCAAGAGAGCCAAAACCAAAAAAACACGCCAATTTCGATTAAATGTCAAGATTTTGCTCGCTGCTTTCTTCGATTACCATGGCGTAGTGCTTCGAGGATTGGAAAAAAAGGTGGCACAAGTGTATTATATCCAAGAGAGACTACTTTGAAAGATATAAAATAGAAATTGATGAATAAATAAATATTTTTTTGAGAAAAATGAAAAGTCACCTTATTTTCTGAGCCCACCTCGTATGGAACTCCAGAATAATACTATTGGACTATTATTATTAGACTATTAGAATGTTTCTATTCTCTATGATTTCATTTGATTTGCAGCAACCTTTTAACCACCTTTAAGAACACAAATGTTTAAAGATGGATCTGAATTCATCGTACAAGCTTTAAACATTTTGTTTATCGTTCGTTTAGAATTATATTTTTATATTCCTATAACTTGATTTACCAAACTTTTTATATCGCTCTATTCGCAGTAATCATAATCTACAATTATTTTTTACCACCAAGAAAAGTGTTTGTTAAATTTACAAATGACCTTCTTAAATCTTAATTTTTTCAATTTCTGTAGCAGTTCCACAGAACTAAGTTAGGAATGGAAAGCTTACTTTGTCATCTATCAAAAAATCAAGAATCGGGACTTATTTCATACAGTTGTTGGAGTTAGTCAAACACCATAATTAGAAACTTTCATGACCAAATGTTTTTCCTCCCACATGCCGCTTACAGTTCTTTATAGTACCATAAGTCTGTAATATTCAGAAAATTGCTTAGGCATACGAGTATATTTTAATAAAAAATTAAACTTAACTAAGCATATTAATTACATATGTGCAAAGGCGATTGAGTGTAGAAGAATATTATTTCCATTGTTAGATAAATAAAATCTAAATTAAACTGTAAAAATAAAACGCTTATTTCCAATATGTGCTTAAGGTCGACTATGATGTACTCGTATGGATGTCAAATTTGGTATCCAAGTACTGCAAAAACAAACCTCAAAAAAACTACCAATTATGCCAAATAAAAACCTGAAGATAATACATAATTTACGTCGAAGATATTTTAATTTACATGATAACTACAATCACAAAATACTCATCATCGTATGTAAGTATTTAAAAGGTGCAGATCTTCACTCTTTGCAGAAATAATAAATATACGAGGTGTGATCAAAAATAACCATTATTTTCAATTTTTTCAAAAAATTATTTTTTTTATTCATCAATAACTATCATGTCCCTTTCAAAGTAATCCCCCCCTAATACACTTATGCCAGCGTTTATTCCAATCCTTGAAACACTTCTGAAACGCTCTTTTTGGTATCGCTCACAACTTCTGTTTCGATTTTTCTTTTATCTCCTCAATCGCAGCAAAACGCATTCCTTTCATCGGTGTCTTCACTCGTCTCGAAGATATGTTGACGGTTTTATCCATATATCATGTTCAGGTTGTTTGTGAGAGGCATAAATAAGACCTTGTGGCAAGAATTCATGATGCACCACGCCATTATAATCGAAGAAAACAGTGAGCAAAACCTTCACATTTGACCGAACTTGACGCGCTTTTTTCGGTCTTGGCTCTTCTGGACGCTTCCATTGGGATGATTGGTCTTTGGTTTCAATGTCTTAGCCATACACCCATGACTCGTCACCAGTTATGACTTTTTTGAAGAAATCTGGATCGTCGTTGACGACGTTTAACGGCTCCTGAGCGATGTCCATTCGACGATGTTTTTGCTCAAAATTTAGCAATTTTGGAACAATCTTTGCTACCGCACGTTTCATGCCTAAAACATCCGTAAAAATTGCTTGGCATGAGCTGAACGATATGCCAACATCATCAGCAACCTCTCTAATAGTGATTCGACGATTATCCAAAATCATTTTCTTCACTGCTTCAACGTTTTCATCGGTTGCTGACGTGCTCGGGCGACCAAGACGAGCATCGTCATTGACATCTTATCGGCTTTCCTTAAGCCGGTTATACCACAATTGAACTTGTGTTCTGCTCATAGTAGACTCACCAAACGCCACAGTCAACATTTCAAATGTCCTTGCACATTTAATTTCATTTTTTACCCAAAACTTAATACAGTTTTTTTCATCGATAATTTTTTCGAATAGTAATAAATGGAAGAGCACACCAAAACACGACTAACCTTTTTATCTGTCAAAACCAAACCGACAATCCAAAATGGCTGATATTGTCAACATATATAACAGACATGTGTACTAACATAACAGAAATAAAATGCGAAAATCGAACATACTCGTACGTAACTCACGAAATTTGAAAATAACGGATATTTTTTTATCGCACCTCGTATAGTATTAATTATATTTTTCAACTTCTTGGAAGTTCTATAAATATATTCTATTCTAGAGGCGGACATTTATCTGATATTGTAATTCATATATAATTGCCGACATTAAATAAAACATTTATCAATATGAGATTCATTCCCTTTCATTTAATCAAAAATTATAAACAAACAAATTAGTATACCTTCCCGACGGACACCCTGTATGTAAACACACAATGACTGTTCAGAAACATTGGATCAAAATCAATAAATTGTATCTTTTTAAACTACTTTTTTTGCTTTTTTGCCGTAGGGAGTTTTACGGTACAAAACAACTTTTTGATGTAAACAAATTTATTTGTAATCTGAAGTGAATCTTAAAGTATTCTTACATCCCCTCTTGTTTCATTTAATTTTCAAAACAAATGGAAAAAAATAAGTTTGTTGATACTATCAAAAAGTTAAAAATGTTAGCAGAAAGTGCGAATGTGCAAAAATTATGTAATCTTTAGATTTTGTGGAGTTTTTGATGTTTTTGTATTGTCTAATCCTAATAAAGAACCTCGCTAAAAGTAATCGATCGAACTGAGGCAGAAATCCTGCATTGATCGGAATAGATTTCTGCAAGGCTTCACTACGATATTTTTAAACTTCTCGCCTTAAAGTCTTCCGACTTATTTACAATATTTCCTAGCTTATATTTATAAAAAAAATATTCAGAAGCGCCACCCCATTAGGTATTAATAAATTGTGACAAAAGCTAAAGTTTTCCTAAGAACAGATGGATACAAACTGATGTGATAAATGTTTTGTGCATAAAAAGATTCATGTTAAATTAAAACTTTAACTCTAGACAGTTTCTGTCAGTCCCATATATGCCGCTCAGATTATAACTTCAGATTCGATTCATTGCTTATGCTTAACTTTGCATTATGTATTTCACATAGGCGAACATTTATTTCCTATAATTTCATTTATTTAGTTACCAACCCATCAATTGTATTCAGAATGACAAATTAGTTTGGCAAACGTTGTACAGGATGAAACATATGATACATAAATTGTCTGTCTTTTCTCATGCTACCCCGCGTGCTTTACGAAACACAACTTCTTATTACTTAAGCAACTCGATGAGAACACAGAACAAAATCCGGCTAGCTAAAAAACATACTGAACAATTCATCATCGGAGCGTGTCACATCTGTGACATTGAAAAACCATAAGCATATTTTTATACAAGACGTAAGTCTCATTTCAAAGTATTACTTGATCAATGACCAGCAAATTTATTATATATTTTTAGAAAACATTTCAGTTATGACATAAACGTTTGTATTACAATCAATCTTGATAACTTTATTCCCACTTTTCGTGTTTCGTTCCATTACAGCTCAATAATTTCTGAAGTCATCATAAATTATCCAGACACAAAACTTAATTATTCTAAAAGAAACACAAAACGATTTGAGTCATTTATGCAGATGATGTAATACAAAGTCATCATCACTTTAGGCATTACGAATATATCTTCTTTGTTGTATTTGAATGAATCCATTGTCAACGTTTTTGCAAAATACGCTGTAGAATTTTCAAAATTTTTTTCTAAATTCTTTTTGGATATCGAAAAAAGAACAAATTAAATTATAACGGTTTTTCGGATTTTCCACTACTTTTACGTTTACGATATTTTCAATTTTTTTTATTCTTACAGTTATTTTACACAAAACATTAAACGAACGTTGTTTAATTTTCTGTTAAATTTGTACGCAATCGACCGCTTAGGCGTGACAAAACACGTTGAAGACACGAGCCACACTGAATTCACTAACTGCAAACGCTTCAACGCCAAGTCTTGTTTCTCCAATCTGTCGGAATACGAAACGTACTATAACATCTCAAAACTTACAAAGTCAGCAAACATCGACTAACGTAATCCAAGTATTGTTGCCTGAAACGATGAAAACAACAATAACGTCGTGCTAAGCACCAACCAAGAGTGAAATGAACGTTAAACCGGGTTTTGTGAGTCCAAATGTAAACAAACAATTGCAAAGTCTTGGCAACATTTGAGAGAGTTAAACGATGGCTCAAAATAAATTGACAGAAGAGATATGAATTTTGTAAGAAACAATAGAGAAATTTTAATATGATAAATTCAATGGAAAGAAATTCTAAGTTTAACAACATGTTTCTAGACAAAATGTTGCTAATAATACACGTGTGTGATGCCGACATTACCAAGGCATTTGTTTTCATTCATTGTGAACATATTGCTTGCCACAACTATTAGCCTTTGTTTATGATAAGGTTTTTGTCTTAAGTCTTTTGTTATTTTAACTACGAAAATACTTTGTCAGTATGCTAATTTAGTTATATTCGGCTTATATTGACGTCACAAAATCACATAAATCATCAATCGATCAATAAAATTATGCGGTATATTAATTGAGTGAGAAATCTTATGCTTGGATTTTCATTCAAGAAAGCATTAACTTTCCGGCAAAATAACAAAATTTTTTTCTTGACAAAGTTTTCTGTAAACTATCCAAGCTATAGTCAAAATTTTAAAGGAAAGTTTTATAAGACGTTTGAAATCGAATTTTGATATTTCTGTGGTCACAACCTATAACAGCCTAAGTCTGTTTTTCAATATTTTCAGTACAGGAGTTTAAAGTTTTGAATCTTCACTGAAAATCAGGAGAAGGTGTTTTTTGGAAAAATTTGCTACAGATTCCAAGGAAACGAATTTCTTTACTTAGTTGTTAACAAAAAATAGTTGTTTATTCTCGCAGTCAAAAGATATTGTCGAAAAATACACATAGGCTCTTATGAATTGTTGAACGAAAGAAAGTCAAAAAGTTCAAGTTGAGTTTGACTATTATTCCAGATTAAATAAAAAACTTTAAGTTTGGAGAAAGACCTTAAGTCAATTTATGTTTATCAAAAAACGAAATTGTAATTCGAAATAAGAGCTTAACTCAATTTAGGAAAATAAAATTGTTTCTTTAGTTTTTTGGATTAACGACTTAAGTTGATTTAGGCAATGATGAAAAAATAATGTTTATATTTGTTGTAATCCTAAATTGACTTAGGCAGTTATGCCAAAACAGTCATTTAGAAAAATAACTTAAGCTATTGGGTTTTTTTAGGATTAATTGCCTTTCTAGAAGAGATACAAACATGAAAAATTTAGAGCAAATAAATTTAGATACGCTGAATACGATGGTGCTAATAACTTAATTGTGCCCTAATTCGAGTTAGGCTGTTACGGGTTGTGACCACAGATTTACTTCGAAACATTTTGAAACATATTGCATTATTTGTAGGTCATTTGAATGTTTGTATACTCCTTAATTTGATTTTCATAAAAGATTATTATCTTTTATATTTCTATAATTCGTTTCCCAGAAAATAGAGAATGGAACTGCAAAAATTAACTTAAAACGATCAACAACTTCTTCTACTTCCTTTTTAGGTGGCGACTGGAATAGACATAATGGAATAGAGATAATGACATCCAATGACATTTATTATCAAAATTCGTGCTCTGTGACAAATGTGCATCGTTTGATACGACCATTTTATGGTCGTCATAATCGACCTGCTAAATCAACAATTCGTGCTTTTATCTCCAAATTTCGCATCAAATTTACTTTGTTGGACATAAAACCATCGACTCGCATGCGTAGAGTGCGTACCGAAGAAAACATTGCAGCCGTAACGACCAGTGTTAATGAAGATCGTGAAATGTCAATTCGTCGCCATTCTCAACGATTGGGCATGTGTTACTCAACCACAAGGAATTTTTTTTTTTGATCCAATTGGTGCAATATGCCACACTGCTCGTGAAACAATGGATATGTTGAGGGATGACTTTGGTGAGCAGCTTTTCTCTCGAGTTGGCCCTCAAGATCTTGCGACTTAACGCCTCTTGATTATTTCTTTTGGGGTTATGTCAAGTCGTTACTCTATGTGGACAAGCCGAATACTATTGAAGCCTTACAGGATAACATAACACGCGTTACTCGCGGAATACAGGTCGAAATGCTCGAAAAAGTGACGAAAAATTGGACCTTCCGAATGGACATTTTGAGATGGAGCCGCGGACAACATCTACATGAAATTATCTTTAAAAATTAATTTTTTTTCCATTCATTTTCTTCATTGAATCTTTCTTTTGAAATTTACAACAAGTATTCAATTCTTAATCCTATCTTAAACTAAAGTATCCTGCCATTGCCGGATCTTATTTTTGGGGAGCCGAACTTTTTATCACCGGACCAAGTCTAGCGTGTCCTTTCTTCTTAGCCGTATATGACCGGGAAAATGTTGAAGGTTTTGAGCGACTGGGTTTGAGTGGGAGGACAACTTTGGCATATATGACCTGCTTAATTTTCTTATTTCTTCGGAAATATAAGGAATGTTTAAATCCTTGTGTATGTTATCATTCCAAATATACCATGGGTCACCACAAATTTGGCGCAGTATTCTTGATTTTCTTCTCTGTAGCTTATTTATGTTAAAAGCCGATGCCGTTCCCCACAACTGGGTGCCATATGTCCATATTGGCTTCAATATGGTTTTGTAGATGGTGATTTCATTTTCCAAACTGAGAGTAGTCTGGGAGCCAATAAGCCAGTGGAGTTGAGCCATTTTTAATTTCAATTGTATGATTTTTGAGTCATTGTGATTTTTCCAGGTGAGACGTCGATCAAGGTGAAAACCCAAATATTTGACATGGTTATGAACGGGTATGGTACTACCGTGAATAGTGAGGGTTGGGCAATTGGTCTGTCTAAGAGAGAATGTAACCTGTACACTCTTAGAGGCATTTACTTTTATCTTCCACTTTTCGAGCCAAGATTCTAATGTATGTATATGAAACTGCAGTTGTCTAGAGGCCATTAATGGGCAAGTGCTAATGCTCATGAATGCAGTGTCATCAGCGAAAGTTGAAGTTTGAATTAGGGAATGAACAGGCATGTCAGAGGTGTATATTGTACCTATATATAGTATAGGGTGTAAATGGTATACCTATATAGTATCGATAAATGACTAAAACCAATTTATCGATTCCAATAAAAAAAGCTTTAATATATGATGCAAATTTGAGTCACCATATATAAGGATTAAATCTACCTCTTATAATTTATCATTACTTTCTAATACATACTTTCATTACTTTACGATTATTTGAAGGCAATGTATGCAACTATTTAGTAGATGAGGAAAAAACCCTAATTCAAACACTTTTTATTGGCTATTACTAACTAAAATAGAATAAAAAAAAATAGTGCTTTGCCGATAAATCAACGTAATTCGATATATCGTATTGTGAATGAGTAAAGGACAATGCTCGTTTATCTGGCGGCGAGTTTAACACCCTTCGGAACTCTATAGACCCCAATCCATTACAAATTTGAGTCAGCCTATATAAGGATTAAATCTACCTCTTATAATTTATCATTACTTTCTAATACTTTCATTACTTTTCGATTATTTGAAGGCAATGTATGCAACTATTTAGTAGATGAGGAAAAAACCCTAATTCAAACACTTTTTATTGGCTATTACTAACTAAAATAGAATAAAAAAATAGTGCTTTGCCGATAAATCGACGTAATTCGATATATCGTATTGTGAATTAGTAAAGGACAATGCTCGTTTATCTGGCGGCGAGTTTAACACCCTTCGGAACTCTATAGACCCCAATCCATTACATGAGCTTCAAATTTTATTTTATTTATTTTATTTTATTATTTGAAAATTGTTAAGTTGTTATAATTTTCAGCTGCTGATGGTTTGAGGAGCTCAACTTCTATATTGTTAGTGCTCAATGCATTCTACTTGGAAGCGATCGTGATTTATATATCGTGGTTTACATTTTATAATAAGATTATACAAACCAAAAGAGTTACCACACACCTTTTACAAGTAATTAAATAATAAATAACTGCAAGAAAATAAATGGATTCATAGGCTTAAAAGATACAAGAACCAAAATATTTACCACAGCTAAGGTAATCACAAAGTCTCCCTAAACTACATTTCGTACGTAACAAAACGGCAAAATAATTACTTTTAAATTCCATAATCAAGAGAAGGGAATGTATGGCTTATTTATGGATGCCTTTTCCACCGGTTTCAGTAAAAGGACTTTCGGTTAAGCCTTCTTAAGAATTGAAGTTTTCTTTCAGTCCACAGGCTTATTTGTGGATACGTTTTCCTCCGGTTTCAGTAAAAGGACTTTCAGCTAAGCCTTCTCAAGAATTGAAGTTTTCTTTCAGTCTTTGCCACCATGGTAGCCTACATAATTACATAGTGAAACTGTCAAAATTGTTTGCTAAATATTTATCAGTTAAGACATTAATTTAAAAAAAAAATGCTGTTGATTATAATCAACATCTGGAGTGATGTGGTTTACATGTAATTTCAGGTCCATTATATGAGCCTATATGGAAGGGTGGAAGATCCTTCATAACATCTGTATTACATTAATTAAGATTTATGAATGCATAAATGTTTTTAGAGATTCCAACAATCAATTTACATGTTGGAAATGCACTGGCTGGGTATAGTAAATACTGCCTGGCTGGCAGTTTTTTTTTCTTTTTTTTGTTTTAATATTTTTTATTTATTATTAATTCTTTTGTTAACATATCAATACATGCAAATTATGAATTTTCAATTAATCTTTTGCATTGTTCCTTTGTGGGAAAACACGTTT
>JAHXMU010000209.1:185063-231459 GCA_019455685.1 Philornis downsi
TATGAATGAATAATTATGAAAACGTACTATTCTAACTATATACCAAGGGATAAATGAAAGATCATCATTAAAATCAAATGCTTAGAGTTATCTTTAAATTAATTTTTGCCTGGTGAATTCCAAATTTGTATCAGATGTTACGATGTTCCTTAGGTTTATGACATACCAAAAAAAATTCTGATAATTAATTTCGGTTAATTTAGAACACTAAAAGAAGCTTTAGTTTCATACAAAGTTAAACTTTCACATTTACAGCATTACTTACTATCTAGAGTATTTCTTGGAATTTTACGTAGTGAGTTTACACGTTAAAACTACATTAATTAATGCCGCTTTGCATTCATTAATCATTACATCAATTGTGCTTCTTGGATAACAACAACTTCTTGATGCAGTAACTATGAGAAATGAAAGACTATAAATAGCAAGAGGTTGAAACACTGGGAATAATTTAGAATGAATAACCGAAAACAACAGCTTGCGCCAAGCTCAAGTGTCATTGCTAAGGTTATGATAATCTTGATCATGATCAACATCTGCTGTAATGCAGTTTACATACAATTACGGCAGTATTTTACATATTTCTTCACTTATGCCGTATGGATTGTTATAACTTCGACATATCTGTGGAATTTTGCTGAAACAACTTGTTTACAGAACACACAACTTATTACCAAATAAATAAAAACTTTAAAGTTGAAAAGAGTTATTTCTATACAAACTGTGAAGAGCACTTTTTCATAAAAAATTCTACTCAAATCTTACGAGCTATTTTGCCAAAATGAAATTGAATGAAGTATTTTAACTTTCAACAAAAGTTTTAAAATGGAAAATAAGTTGATTTGAATTTTGTTTAATCGAATAGTTAGATATACAAGCAGACATGTTTTATGTACAAGATGTAAGTTTCAATTACTTTTACCCAATTAGCAACATTTTTCAACCAAAGATTCTTTTTGCCAAACACATTTTCGTATGATTTGTAAACAAGCAGATTTAAAGGGTCCCATATCTTTATATTCATATCAAAAACAAATGTACATATACGGGTAATATGAAAAAGTTATTTTGACACTAAAATTTTTTAAGCCGTTTTAAATAAGATTTGTTGATTTTTTTTTAAATTCCACAGATGTGAATATGCATAATATTTTTTTGAGATACCAAAAAGTTAATCTGATTTTTCAATACAAATGTTATGACGGTATGTACCCAGTGTACACTGTGTGCTTTGTTGTCTCTGGTTATGGCTGTTTATCTCCATACTTTTTTTTTTTTTTTGCTTCTCTGTTGTTCTTGATATTGTTTGTTTATTTATTATGCTGTTTGTGTCTTAAGTCTTTTGCTTGCACATCAATATGTACATTTAAATTGGATATTTTCGTTATTCCTTTTGTCACTTTGTTAAACAATTTACTTTACATTTCCTTTGTAAGCAAACAAGTTTTTGTGGGAATTGGTACGCATTTGCAAAATGAATGGCAACGTACCCGTCATTCAGTTTGCACAAAAGTGCGCAATATATTTACCGCCAACGAACAGCATTATTTCAATCAAGGATTGTAAATTAAAGCATATGAAATCAAGCCTACTTCTACGTATTATTCACTCGTTAAAATATATTTGAGACATTAAAAATTTGCAAACCACAATCACAAATTGTTATTGTAGCGAATCAAGCCAGCATATTCTGATGATTTTTAATTTTAAAGAAATTCATTGGGAAGAGGGTAGTTAGTTGTGACGACTACATTTTACTGTACTATTATTCTAAAATAATCAGTTATATTTTTCATTTAAGTTCGCAAATTGTTTCGAAATTTTTCATTCTAACTTAAACCTGGAAATAAAGAAGACCTTAAATTTGTATCCATTCGGAATTTTAAAATTTGTGTATTATTGAAATACCACCTAATATTACTAAAACAACGGCCTTTGCTGTAACACCGTTTCTTAGCATATCACAATTTTCCTATAAGGGCCTAATGGCAGACTGAGAAAGGCATGCATATTTGACGTGGAGGTTGAAGACAATTTCCCTGAGCTCAGAAATTATTGTAAGACAGTGTCGCCATACCAGTACCTTTCCAGCACTTTTTTTGGACTTATTACTATTTTCGAAGAAAAATACTTTTAGGAGATTTTTCTCGTACTGCTTGAAGAAAAATTTGCATGTTAATACCTCTTTATTGCAATTCAAGAAAAAAACACGTATTTTTACCACACTATCTAATACGAATACAATACGAATAAAATACTAATCGTAAACATTCTCACTAAAACGTAATATAGGGGAATTTTTTGAGATTTAAGTTTTTTCAGGTTGGCAGCACTGGTTGATAATGGCGTCCAAACGTCATCTGTCAAAGTGAAAAGTGTACAGTATAATCTGCCATTTCATCATGGAACGACTAACAGACGAGCAACGATTGCAAATCATTGAAATTTATTATCAAAATTCGTGCTCTGTGACAAATGTGCATCGTTTGATACAACCATCTTATGGTCGTCAGAATCAACCTGCTGAATCAACAATTCGTGCTGTTATTTCCAAATTTCGCACCAAATTTACTTTGTTGGGCATAAAACCATCGAATCGTATGCGTAGAGTACGTACCGAAGAAAACATTGCAGCCGTAGCGACCAGTGTTAATGACGATCATGAAATGTCAATTCGTCGCCGTTCTCAGCGATTGGGCATGTGTTACTTAACCACAAGGAAAATTTTACACGTTGATTTGGGTTCGAAAGCCTATAAAATTCAACTCACGCAAGAATTGAAGCCGAATGGCCTACCACAACGTCTACTGTCGCATCTGGAGTGATGAACAGCCACATGCTATACATGAATTACCGATGCATCCCGAAAAAACGAAAGTCCAGTTTATGGGCTGGAGGCATTATCGGTCCATTTTGCTTCAAAGACAATCGTGGATAAACGTTAGTGTCAATGGCGAACGATATCGAGCCATGATACGTTATTTTTTTCCCCCCAATTGGCTGAGTTGAACTTGGATGACATGTGGTTTCATCAGGATGGTGCAACACGCCACACTGCTCGTGAAACAATGGATATGTTGAGGGATGAATTTGGTGAGCAGCTTATCTCCCGATTTGACCCTGTGAGTTGGCCCCCAAGATCTTACGATTTAACGCCTCTTGATTATTTCTTATGGCGTTATGTCAAGTCGTTAGTCTATGAGGACAAGTCGAACACAACTGAGGCCTTACAGGATAACATAATACGCGTTATTCGTGGAATACAGGCCGAAATGCTCGAAAAAGTGACGAAAATTTTGACCTTCCAAATGGACATTTTGAGACCAATTTATCGATTCCAATAAACAACATATGACAACATCAATGAAGGGCTCGATTCGTGGATAGTCTCAAAAGATGAACAGTTTTACCGTGACGGAATTTGAACTTTGCCAGAAAGATGGAAAAAAGTAGTAGCTGGCGATGGGCACTAATTTCAATAGATCTGTAAACATATATAAACATAGATTTGTAAACATATTTTCATAATATAGTAAAATTTTTATAAAAAGAAACCAGCGAGAACTTAGTTGCTCACCTAATAAATTGGTTTTTCTGTAGCAACTAGGATTTGGTACCACTCATAAAGCACTAGAGTTACTCGTTTTATTTTTTTTTAATATATTTTTCGTTGTTTAATAATAAAATTTGGTTACACTTCCTGTAAAAGCATTGCAATATTGATTTTTCTGCATAAATATTTATAACTTATTTCTGGAAGACATTTCGTAGCTCAATAAATCGAAAACTAAGATTCTGATTCAGAGATTCTTTAATTAATTTACAGAGCCATTTTTTTCAAACACAGCAAGATCTTTTCTAGCCAAAATAGTTCTCCTACAAGTTGAATGCTAATATAGTAATTTTTAGTAGTATTATTTTAGACCTTCCTGAATAAATTGCAATAACATATGTACTTGTCAAAAACCCAAAACATCTAAGAAATATTACAAAAAAGCAAAAAAGGCTTAAAGCTAAATCCAATTTTTATCCACTATGCGGTTCAAACAAAAAACCCCAAAATTATTAGGAAAAATTTTAAATTGCCAGCACTGCTTCTTGTCAACAAATTCTCCGAATTAACGCCTAATAAAAATGCAAAATTATTTTTTAATTGTTAACTTACCATATTCTGCCACTGATTGGTTAATTTATACATTTCTTACTAAAAGCCTGATGCTTGCTAGTTATACTGTATTCAGTACAATTGAATGAAAGATACGCTTCTAGAAAAATATAGGTTAACTTAGGAAATTTGTATGCGAGAAAGCAGAGGAAGACCTACCGAGCATTATAATTTAAAGCAAATAATTTCAATTACTGCAACCTGTGAACTAATTTTTACAAAATTGAAAATTAAATTTAGATAAAACAGTCAATTTATAGGGGAAGTATCAGTTTTCATTCTCAAAATTATACTTGCCAAATATCACAAATACTGTTTGCCAAATTTGACTGAATTCAGTGTGAACAACGCATTCTCATTGTGAAATTGTTTTACCAAAATGGTGAAAGTTTTGCGACTACAGTTCGCAAATTGCGATCAATTTGGGGTCACAATAATGCTCCAAAGAAGTCAACTGTAAAGAGATTAATGGATAAATTTGCCAAAACTGAGTCTGTTAGAGATGTAAAGATAACAACGCGCCTTCGACCAGGTCGATCGACCAAAAATGTTGCAGCTGTACTCCATCCACCTCAATTCGATACCGAACTAAGCAAATTGGTGTCTCCAAAGAAGAACGAAAGATTTGCATCTTCATGCATACAAAGTTCAATTGACTCAGGAACTGAAGCCAGCTGGCCATAGACAGCGAAGGGAGTTCGTTAATTGGGTATTGGAGAGACAACATGGAAATGCTGATGTTGGCGATAAAATCATCTTCAGTTACGAGGCCCATTTCCATCTTGATGGCTTCGTCAATAGGCAGAATTGTCGCTTTTGGGGTGAGGAAAATCCTCGAGTGATTCACGAGAAGAAAATGCATCCTCTACGTGTCACTGTGTGGTGTGGATTTAATGAGCTCCTGATTTAAACAAGTAAATTTTCTTGGTATTTAAAAGCTGGCTCATATCAGAGTAGTCAAAATATAAAAAAAAAAACACACAAAAGAATACAAAATTTTTTTTAAATTTGCTGAACATTTTCATAAATATGGAGATCGATTAATTATCAGACTGTTTGTCTGCATCCATCACAATATAATTTCGTAAATAACACTGACGTAACCACTTCGCTTCTAATGAGTTTTCAGAAGATTGCATGTTGTTGATATGCTTAAAAATTGACAATCTTCAGCAAGTTGTCAATCATTATTATTGACAGTTAGTCATGTTAATCCGTTTCTTTTAATATATGGATTTAAAAAAAAAATGATATTGGTAATTAAATTTGGTTGATTTTGATTTTGGCTCCATTGCCCGTTCATTGATATTATCCAATTTGCATTAAAATATTTATACTAAATTGTATTTAAAAATGCAAAATGTAAATTAAAAACAACTGTTTATGTAACAGTTAAGGTGAACAGCTTAACGCTAATTTTTTTTTTTTTTTTTTTTTTTAAACTGCTGTAGTTATTTTTGGAAACACGTTTAAATAATTGAATTATTTATTTGAATACATTTTTTACAAAACAAGATGAGCTGATATTGTCCTGATATTACATTATATCAAACTGTACAGACATATTTTAAAAATATGCCCTACAAATAATACGAGAATATATCAGCGAAAACCAAATTACAGCAATACCTGGCACTTTTGCACTTTTCCACGGAAGTTATAAATATATATTTTCGGTTTTCAGGATTAGAGGAATACTGGTAATGAAAAACAACAAAACTTAAAAATATTTTGTTCTATATGAAATATGATTCAATGAAAATCAATGACTTTCACGAAGGTTCAGTTTCGTTTCGGTTTTGATATTGCAAATTTTATTTACAATTCTATAAAAATTTGTTTCTAAATTCATATTTAAAATAGCAATTCACTTCATACATTGATTCGTTTTTTACCTGAAACGAAATTAAAATTGTCTCTGTAAAAACATTATGAAAGAGATATTTTGATTTAAGAATCTGAAACGAAAATATAAGTTTATGCAGTTTTGTTTCTAAATCTAAATCAAAAGCCTAATGTAGGTAGTTTCGTTTCTTGACGAAGAGAAAAAGGCCTTGCGTCAAACTGTGAAATGTAAACTTTTTCAAATAATTCATTTTATGGATTTACGATATCAGACAATCAGAAATTTACTCAGCTACTTGAAAATGTTGTCTATTTTTCGATTAAATATTTAAACATTTCATAAGCTGAATCAGACTCAAAATTCGTTTCTAATACTGTTTTGGGTGTATGAATCAAAGTCAAAATTATTTGTAATTTCGTTTTGAATGTATGAAAACGGAAACAAAATTCTATAATTAATTTCAGTTGTGGGAACAAGAATAAAAATGTTGTACATTTTTAATTTAGATTCCAAAAACTGAAACAAATAGAAACTAATTTAACACTTAATTTCGTTTCAGTGATGGTGCCTGATGGAAATTTATTATGGGATTTATAACAAACCAACATGTCGAGAGACTTAATTAAAAACATTACTCCACTGAAATGAAATATTCCTTTACAAACGAATCAACGGTGTCAAGAAGGCAAATATTCCTATTTTGGTGCTCTGTTTAATACATTTTTTAACCTCAAGTCTTTTTCTTCTAAGCTACTAATTAGCAACATAGGTAATTTATTATTTAACAATACAAATATGATTGTTGCTGCAATATAATATTTCTTCAAAGCAATATGACTTTGAGCCGTTTTCAGTTTACTCTGTATTTACGTGGTTAATGGAATACATTTGCCGGTTACGAAGGGAAACAAAAAATTGAAATACGCTCATCATTTGAATTGAGTTGCTCAGGTTCTTCTCTCTCGGAACCCCGTTTTTCAAACAAAGAAAAAAATATCCAGTCAGCATGAAGTATTTATATTTTATGTATAACTGAATTAACTTTTATGTTAGTCTGAATACGGTCTAAATTACTCAACATACAGAGAATGTATTATATAATTTATATTAAACTAATAATGGAAAAAAATAAGAGCTTAAAATATTACCAAATGAAAAATCGAATAATGATATTTTTGGAACAAAACTTCTCTTAATAAAAGTTATAATAATAATTAATAAAAATTATGAAAATTTCACTAAATCCAATTTCAGACGAATCCATATCATGGATTGCATCGTGGATGATGAACAGACTCAGCGTCAGATGATTCGACTCTAAAATGTGATTTTTTAAATTTATCTAATCTTCCCTTCTTCCCAAAACTTTTCATAAGAAAACAGTCTCTTACAAATTTATATCACATAGAATTATACTACTCATCATTTATCATTTGACGCATAAATGATAAAAGTAGTTGATCTAGACCTTCTATAGGGTGGCGCATAAGTAACGTTAAGATTTGATCAGTGAATATATTTTGTGTTTAAATCTGTGTTTCATCTCTTTACAAAATTAACTAAATAATACTTGATAAATTTATGATGGGAAGGCTCAGCACAGAACAAAGAACCACCAACCAAAGTTGTTCAGTTTTACTTTGCAAGTAAGTCAGCATTCGATTATTCAGATCATATCGAAAATTCTTTCATGTTCGGAATGCTTCTAGCGCTTCAACAATTTACCGATTGGTTCAGCGTTTTGGGCAACAACGAGCTGTCTGTGATCTTCCGTGTGCTGGAAGACTTCGTGCCGTTCGAAATGAAGTGACCATTGCTCGAGTGCAAGCAAGTATTGAGGAAAACCCCGAAACTTCCACCAGGCGACGTTCTCAGCAGTTAGAGATGTCTAGACGGTCTTTGCAAAGAATTTTACATATGTTACATCTTTTCCCATATAAAATGCATTTGGTTCACGAATTAAAACCAAATGATGCACAAGAACGCATTCAATATAGTCGCCGTTACGTTAATTATGCGCCACCCTTTAAAAGCAAGTTCCTTCTTAATGATCCAATTAGTCCTACTTGCAACACTTATGGTCACTTATGGTATGGTTTCATCGTGGGCGATGCACCGACTCATGGCCACATAATCAAGCGTGTCATTTAACGAATAAATGATAAAAATAATAGAAAAATTCTGAAAATATATATGCTTTTCGAATAGTATATTTAGGGCTTCCATAAGCAACTTCCTTTCTAATAATCCAATTAGTCTTACTTGCAACACTTATAGTCCATTTCATCCTGGACGATATACTGACTCATGGTCATATAAACAAGCGTGGTCATATAAGCTCATGGTCATATAAACCATCTTTTCTCATATATAAAAATAACAAATTCGTTAATATCTTTATGCAAATGCTTATACTTTTTATTTGTATTTCAACAACCCAACCCTAAATTTCTTTTAAATAACGAATAGATAATTACGTAGTTGAAAAACTCTAAAAAATGTGCATATTTCTGGATCTAGTTTTCGTATATGTATGTCTTTTCCTACTGGGTCCAACTTATACAATTTCACACTTAAGGTGTCTATGACTACACGCAGTAAAATATTTCCTATAATATAAACATGAAGAATCGCTAAATCACAGCGATATTTCCTAATTTAACAATTTTTTGTGAATATTTTTATGCTTTCCCAATCGTTTCTGAACATTTACCAATTTCATTGGAAAACAAGTGAGTGTCTGAATCACTGAACACTTTCACTACTATTTTATGCTAAATTAAATGTTTTTAAATTATTTTTATAACAGTCGGAGCCGCAAAGAGCACAAAAAGGATTCATTTTAAATTTAGTAAAATATTCTACTAACAGTTTATTAATAGTGTACTCGACACAATCAATGACTAATGAATTCGAAATACTTAGCCTTTATTATTTTCATAGACTCAGAGATGAAACCTCATAATCGTTTGAAATATCAAAGACTTATTTTCTTAATATAATTTATGCTCTAATTTACATCGATATAATTTCATCTATACAAAATGTTTTATCGTATAATCCATAGTATACAAAAAGCTATGTTAACATAATAATGTAGACCAAATGTTCTTTAATTAATTTACTTTAAAAACTTACTTATATTGGAATTCAATTTTGCAATTACAGTGAGTCTGGATAGTATTGAAAATCTGTTTCTAATTTAGCAATGACTCATCGCGGTTATTCATAAAAATTTTATTGAGCAGATTTAATCTAATAGATGAATTGTTGCATATTGTAACTTACTTATAATTGGCCGGAAGGCTTTAAATTACAAGCCAGAAATAAATAAATAAATAAATATCTACACTAATAGATGAATCTCAATAAATTGCAAATGTCATCAGTGCTGTAGCCAGCATTAGTAAATAATTGAATTGTAGGTTATTTCTTATTCTATCTCGGTTTGAAAATGTTGTTCACTTAAAATATCATTAATCATTTACGCATTTTATTCATGTTCCTCCCCACTTCATGTATTCGCATTTACGCACAATTTTATTTCTATGAGCTCAAAAACATAAACGATATTTTGCGTTGTCAACACTTGTATTGTTGTATGTTGAGGCCAAATGTTCACAATCGGTCATTTATTACTGCCATTGTGTATTGTTGCCTATCGACTGATGATAAGAGTATTTACTCATTTTATGCTATGTTTTAGTTGTCATTTCATTGTTTCCTTTTCATTGCTTTTCTTTGCTCACATAAAATGCGTAAACTGCTCGAATACAATTTTACAGCACATCCGCTTATTGTCAGGGTTATGGGACAAGAAGTCAGAGAAGAGATAACCAATCATCTGTATGTACGCCAATACACACCGTTGATTTTCGATATAAATTAGTCGATTACCTGTGACCTGTTTATTGTGTGAAATCTACAATTTAATTGATTTACTTCAGTCTAAGCTCAAGGCTAACTATTTTAGTTGGGACATATTTACAGCTAAATGCTGCTTTAATGGAGACCTTTGGAAATGCAAAGAATTTATGCATTACGCACCACGTTTGACTATATTTCTCAAATGTTTCGTTTCATTATTGATAACCATTATTCGTAACATCACCGACCAACATGCAAATAATATATTGTTTTCCTACGTGTTCTTGAAGCTGATTATGCGAGAAATTAGCAGTTTCCCATTAAGAACAAAAGACTTAAGACACGAGCGCGTCTGCTTATAAACACTGCCATTCCTTCCTTGTTATGCCAAATTGTGAATTCCATCCCCCGCAGAATGCTAAGTTCACTGAAAAAAAAAAACAGAAGTATATCCACATTAACAATGAATTCTATGGCTTCGGCAACCAGTTATATTTTGGAGTTATTTCTCGGTATTTAAACTCGGTATCAAAACAAATTGCGAATATGATGTCAAGAAGCAAAAGCCTAATCAAAAGTAAGCATGTACAAACTGTAGCATGCAGCTTACTTCCTAGGAATTTAAATCGAAATTAACTGGTAAATAAAAAGTGCCTCACAGCACATTATTCCAAACACAGCGTTTCAAAGGTAGTCATGTGTGGGAGCAACAAACCTTTTAAAATATATCTTTATGGCCGAAAAAATATTAAAAATGCAAATTGTTATCATTACTCTAATAAGTTAATTGTATATACACGGCTATATATGAGCATTAAAAGTAGGAATAACATGTTCTACTACCTCACTCGCTCACTCTTGTTCATTTATTGAATTGCGCACAACAAGAACGTTTCTATTGTCTGATCTTTTAGTATAGCATTCTCTTCTGAACGCACCCTCTCCTTGTACAAATTTCTACCTACCATCACAAACTAGTGAGCATTTCAGAGAAATGTCTACGTTAAATGTTTGATAGAGCAATGATTTTGTATTATACTTCTCGTTTGAGTCATAACATTTTTAACATAAGAAACTCATGGCGAGCAGAGAAAAGCATACTTACCTGGCGTAGGGGTTACCGTGATCATGAAGGCGGTTCCCCCGGAGTGAGGCTCGGTCATTGCACTTCCGACTGAGTTGACCTCCGCGATTATTCCTAATGTGAATAACTCGTGCGTGTAATTTTTGGTAGCCGGGAATGGCGTACGCGCCGTCCCGATATTTCAAATCAATTTCAAGCTTAAGTTAGTGACATTGCAGAATTTTTCCCATGAGTATAATTCTTTTACTTAAAGTTAGGAAATTTCAATATTTATAAAAATGTCTTGTTTGCAAACAACAGCAACTGCAAGGCAGTGTTGCCAGAAGCAGGAAATTTCCCTTCTGATCAGAATTTCGATCCTTTTGTGATACTTTTGGCCATCGCATTAAATCAATCAACCGATTGCAAGACACAGTGTTCATTGTTTATTTTGTTTCCCTTATCGTGCTATACTCTATGACAGGATTAGTTGTGATCTGCACAGTAATATTTAAATAACCGATTAAAAATACGAAAAGAATTAAAAAATTGCACATAATCTGCACATTTGCTAATAAATGAGTGGTGCCTAATAAATAGGGATTCATTTTGCTCTAAATGACACTTTTTGTTTTGTTTTGATATACTTATTTAGTTCAACAATTTATCTATTCTAAGACGATGAAAATTTTACTAAATATTTCTATAATATTTCTATATATTTTCTTTTCCGGTTCGCGGGGAAATTGCTGTATACGTTAAATATTTATTAAAAAGTTATCTATCTAATCCTTTTGAGTGAAATCTACATTTTAATTGCCAAACCATTTCTTCTACTAAATGCAAATATTTAAAAAGCAAGTGTAACAGTGTTGATTATATTTGTTCTTATTATAACAACTAGTTCTTGAACGTTTGTGACTACTAACAATAGACAAAGTTAATGCAGTGTGTAATATGACCATGACTAGTCTTAGTTACAAATACTAATACCACTCGTCCACTTATGGAAGCATGTAGGCAGCATGCGCATACAACAGAGGGTAGATTTAGCACATGAGGTTCACTATACATTGTATTAGTGGTTGTGTATATTCTGCCTTCTCTATAACCACCACTTTCAGTTAATATTTTTCTACCTCTACCTTCAATGTGACTTTGTTGGACACATACTTTGCAATTCTCATTCTGTTGACAACAATTTCAACATAAGTAGTCCCGGCTGAGCTAAGAAAATCATACTTACCTGGCGTAGGGGTTACCGTGATCATGAAGGCGGTTCCCCCGGAGTGAGGCTTGGTCATTGCACTTCTGACTGAGTTGACCTCCGCGATTATTCCTAATGTGAATAACTCGTGCGTGTAATTTTTGTTAGCCGGGAATGGCGTACGCGCCGTCCCGATATATCAAATCAATTTCAAGCTTAAGTTCAGTGACATTGCAGAATTTTTCCCATGAATATAATTATTTTATTTAAATTTCAATATTTATAAAAATACTCTGATTCCGAACAATTTTGGCTCTAGGGCAGTGTAGCCAGAAATAGAGAAAATTTCCCTTCTGACCAAAATTTCAATCTTTTTGTGATACTTCTGACCATTGTATATAAATCAATCAACCGCTGCAAGACAATGTTCGTTGTTTATTTTGTTTCCTTATCGCGCTATACTATTATGACAAGATTAGTTGTGACCTGCACAGCAATAATTAAAAATAACAGATTAAAAATACGAAAAGTTTTAAAAAATTGCACATAATATTTTTTTGCTAGCCCCATTTTCTGAAATACCTCAAACAAGTGATCATAAGCTTTGCTGAAAAATGAGTGGCGCCTAATAAATATGAATTCATTTCGCTCTAAATGACACTTTTTGTTTTGTTTTTATATATTTATTTAGTTCAACAACTTATTTATTCTTAGACGATAGAAATTTGACAACATATTTTTATAACTGTATACCGGTAATTTTTTCTTTTCAGGTTCGCGGGGTAATTGTTCTATACGTTAAATATTTTTTAACAAGTTATCTATCCAGTTCATTTGAGTGACATTTAAATTATTGATCTATAGAACCGACTTTTAAAGTTTGTTGTTTGCAACGTAATTGAAAAATTCATACCAAATTGTAGTGTTTATGGTGCAGAGAATCAGACCCATCAAGAACGTTAACGCATTTCTTTAAATATTGGTGTTTTAATCAAAGTGTTGAAAATTTAAATAACAATAAATAGAATATTCTCAAGAACTTGAACTTTTTTACGACACCACATGAAATTTTCTTGCATTTGAAGAAACTCGATACTGCAACTGATTCATGAAATCAAAACAACTGACCATTTACTGAGCAGACGCTTGCAGATTGGATTTAGAGTAACTTTAAATGAATGGAATGATAAAATAGAATCTTATTACAACGCCTAGTCCTTAAACGTTTGTTAATGCAGTATGCCGAAGTTAATGCAGTGTGTAATGTGCCCATGACTCGTCTTAGTTATAAATACTAATACCTCTCGTCCACTCATGCAGGCAGAATGCGCATACAACAGAGGGTAGATTTAGCATATGAGGCTTGCCGTACATTGCATTAGTGGTTGTGTATTTTCTGCTTTCTCTTCAACCACCACTTTGAGCAAAGATATTTTTCTACCTCTACTTTGTCCATTTTATTTATTCAATGTGGATTTGTTAGACACATTCTTTGTAATTCTCATTCTGTTGACAATAATTTCAACATAAATAGTCCCGGCTGCGCAGAGAAAAGCATACTTACCTGGCGTAGGGGTTACCGTGATCATGAAGGCGGTTCCCCCGGAGTGAGGCTCGGTCATTGCACTTCCGATTGAGTTGACCTCCGCGATTATTCCTAATGTGAATAACTCGTGCGTGTAATTTTTGGTAGCCGGGAATGGCGTACGCGCCGACCCGATATATCAAATCAATTTCAAGCTTAAGTTCAGTAACATTGCAGAGTTTTCCTTATTAATATAATTCTTTTATTTAAAACTGACCCGGCAAACGTTGTTTTGCCTTCAAAATGCCTTTTGTATTAGTAGTTACTGTTCAAATTAGAATACCTTATTAAATGTAGTAAAAAAAATTAATTGCAAAAAATCTCATCTCCAACGCCACCTATCACTTCAAATAATACCTTTTAAACCTTCCGGAATACTCTACCAATAATTTAAGACCAAAATGAGCCAAATTGGTCCAACCGTTCTCGAGCTTTAGCAAGACTAACGCACAGCAATTGATTTATATATAAGAATAGATAGATAGATTAGGAAATTTCAATATTTATTAAAAATACTCTGTTGCAAACAATTTTAGCTGTAGAGCAGTGTTGCCGGAAGGATAAAATTTCCCTTCTGAAGGTCAAAATTTTGACCATCATATTTAAATCAATCAACCGATTGCAAGACACTGTTCGTTGTTTATTTTGTTACTATTACGCTGAAGCATGGCAAGATCTAACCGATTAAAAATACGAAAAATTTAAAAAAATTACACATAACCATATTTGTTAGCCGCATTTTCCGAAATACCTTCAACAACACAAGCTTGCTTGCAGATTAGGTTTAGAGTAATTTGAAATAATGAAATACATTTATATCTTCAAAATCAGTCAAGGTGTAATTGGACCGTACTTTTGAAAATGGAAATGGCATTATAGTAATCGTTAAAGATTTTTTGCTACATGAATTGCAATTAGATTTCGAACTGGACAATATGTGATTTCAACACGATAGCGCAACTTGCCATAGATCTCATAGCGGAATCAGTATATTGAGATAAAAGTTCAAATGAGTGGCTACTATTTGGTCACATCTATAAACTACCATTTCCAAATTAAAATAAAAATCATTTTCTTGTAAATAGACATTTCAATACAAGAATATCGAACTATTCAACATATATATTCAAAACTGACTTATAAGTTTAGCCACAGATATACCGATTTATAGTATAGGATAATTTTGTAATCGTAGTTTTTCTAAAAACCGAATAAAACACTCAAATTTGCATCATATATGTATTACAATTTTTCAATTGGAATCGATAAATTGGTCTTTGCCACTTAATTTTTAAAGATAACTTCATGTAAATGTTGTCCGCGGCTCCGTCTCAAAATGTCGAGCATTTTGGCCTGCATTCCACGAATAACGCGTGTTATGTTATCCAGTAAGTTTTCAATAGCGTTTGGCTTGTCCACATACGAGTAGACAATGACTTGACATAATCCCAGAAAAAGTAATCAAGAGGCGTTAAATCGCAAGATCTTGGGGGCCACAGGCCAAATCGATAAGCTGCTCACCAAATTCATCCCTCAACATATCCATTGTTCCACGAGCAATGTGGCATGTCGCACCATCCTGATGAAACCACATGTCAACCAATTTCAACTCACCCAATTGGGGCAAAAAAAAAATCACGTATCATGGCTCGATATCGTTCGCCATTGACAGTAACGTTTATTCCACGGTCGTCTTTGAAGAAAAATGGGCCGATAATGCCTCCAGCCCACAAACCAGACTGTCGTTTTTTCGGGATGCATCGGTAATTCATGTATAGCATGTGGCTGTTCATCACTCCAGATGCGACAGTTTTGCTTGTTTACGTATCCGCTCAACAAGAAATGAGCCTCAACGCTGAACACAATTTTTCGATAAAACTGCGGATTTTCATTGAGCTTTTCTAAGGCTCATTCACCAAAAATTAGACGTTGTGGTAGGTCATTCGGCTTCAATTCTTGCGTGAGTTGAATTTTATAGGCTTTCAAATCCAAATCGACGTGTACAATTTTCCTTATGGATGAGTAACACATGCCTAATCGCTGAGAACGGCGACGAATTAACATTTCACGATAGTCGTTAACACTGGTCCCTACGGCTGCGATATTTTCTTCGGTAGGCACTCTACGTATGCGAGTCGATGTTTTTATATCCAACAAAGTAAATTTGGTGCGAACAGCACGAATTGTTGATTCAGCAGGTCGATTATGACGACCATAAAATGGTCGTATCGAACGATGCACATTTGTCACAGATCACGAATTTTGATAATAAATTTCAACGATTTGCAATCGTTGCTCGTTTGTTAGTCGTTCCTTGATGAAATGGCAGAGTATACTGTACACTTTTCACTTTGACAGATGACGTTTGGACGCCATTACCAACCAGTGCTGCCAACCTGAAAAACTGAATTCTTAAAAAATTACCCTGTATATCACATAAATTATTAATATCACCAACAACCGTAACCAGTTTTAAAGATACTTGGCAATTAAAATATCATGACCAACTTTAATAGTTGCTCAATACTGATACCATAAAGACAGTTAAGCCAAGAACTTTAATATGGCAAAATGGAGTGTTCATAACGTTTGCAACACCATGTGTATTTAAATAATGTGCAACGAAGAAAGGACCAAAATGAACTAGTCGTCCAGAAGTGTAAGCAAGACTCATAAGTTATGCGTTCTTTTCCCCAAATCTACATTTTAATTGCCAAATCATTTCTTCTGAAAAATGCATATGTTTAAAACGCAGGTGTAGCAATGTTGACTACATTTGTTCTTATTACAACGACTAGTCCTTGAAGGTTTGTTAATGCAGTGTGTCAAAACTAATGTAGTGTGTAATATTACCATGACTCGTCTTAGTTATAAATACTAATATCTCTCATCCACTTATGGAAGCATGCGCAATACAGCAGAGGGTAGATTTAGAATATGATGCCCACCATACATTGCATTAGTGTTTGTGTACTTTCTGCCTTCCTTTCAACCACCACTTTGAGCTAAGATATTTTTCTACCTCCACTTTGTCCAATTTATTTCCATTAATGTGGATTTGTTGGACATATTCTTTGTAATTCTCATTCTGTTGACAACAATTTTAACATAAACAGTCCCGGCTGAGTTGAGAAAAGCATACTTACCTGGCGTAGGGGTTACCGTGATCATGAAGGCGGTTCCCCCGGACTGAGGCTCGGTCATTGCACTTCCGACTGAGTTGACCTCCGCGATTATTCCTAATGTGAATAACTCGTGCGTGTAATTTTTGGTAGCCGGGAATGGCGTACGCGCCGTCCCGACATTGTTGAATAAATTTCAAAGTTAAACTTACGTCATAGTAGGACACTCAACGTTAAACAGTGGTTCAAAAGGTGAAAGTGCAATCGACAACTTTCAGAGCTGCCAACTATGGCCATAGAGAAAGGATCTCGTTCATCATTTTAATGATTCTAAATTTTGTTTTCTTTTCTTAAAATTTTTTTTTGCAAAATTTGTCTAAAAAGTGTTGAAATTCTTTCTGTTTTCCAAAGTATTTATAAATTTCACTGAGAAATGCATTATTTTATTTCTAAAATGATAATATTTTATAACTTATAACATTTTCTAAATAATCTGAGGTGTTTTTAATGATCACTTTAAGAGTAGAGTAAAATGATTTTGTTCCTGCTATGACATGCATATTTCATAAAGATGTCTACTTTTAATATTCTACAAATCAGAGTTTATTGTTTGATATTTACATATAGATAAAATTACATTACAATAAAATGTAGATATACTCGTGTAATTAACACAACTAACACTATTTCAAAGTACAATTTAGAAGCGTATCTTTATTTTAGAAGTACGTAACATTTGACTACTTTGTAAGTACTTTTTTCTTGAGGTTGGCAGCACTGGTTGGCAATGGCGTTCAAACATCATCTGTCAAAGTGAACAGTGTGCAGTATACTCTACCATTTCATCATGGAATCACGAATGACCTACCACAACGTCGAATTTTTGGTGAACTGGCCTTGCAAAAGCTCAATGAAAATCCGAATCGAAATTGTGTTCAGCAACGAGACTCATTTCTTGCTGAACGGATACGTACACGAGCATCTGGAGTGATGGACAGCCACATGCTATGCACGAATTACCGATGCATCCCGAAAAAATGGTTTATGGCATCATCGGTCCATTTTTCTACAAAGACGACCGTGGAAGAAACGTTACCATCAACGGCGAACGATATTCAGCCATGATACGCGATTTTTTTTTTGCCCCAATTGGCTGAGTTGAACTTGGTTGACATGTGGTTTCATCAGGACGGTGCAACATGCCACACTGCTCGTGAAACAATAGATATGTTGAGGGATGACTTTGGTGAGCAGCTTATCTCTCGATTTAGACCTGTGAGTTGGCCCCCAAGATCTTGCGGTTTAATGCCTCTTGATTGTTTCTTGTAGGGTTATGTCAAGTCGTTAGTCTATGTGGACAAGCCGGACACTATTGAAGCTTTACAGGATAACATAACTCGCGTTATTCGTGGAATACAGCCCGAAATGCTGGAAAAAGTGACGATAAATTAGACATTCCTAATGAGCAATTTGGGGCAGAGCCGTGGACAACATTTACATGAAATTATCTTTAAAAATTAAATGGCAAAGACCAATTTATAGATTCCAATTAAAAATTTTTATATACAATGCAAATTTTAGTGTTTTATTAGATTTTTAAAAAACTACGATTAATATATCAGACTTTATCTCGTATCAAAATCGCTGTGCTTAGTTTCCACTCCGAAAATGTTCCTGCCATATATACGAGTATATCCCTCATAATGGAGATTTTCAAACTTTTTAAAACAGTATCTAAAAAACATGAGATGATTATAAAAAAAATGTCATTATTTAGTTAACCAAATACAGTTATCAAATCGCTGGCAAAAATTTAAGGCTTCACTGTTATTTTTATCAAAATATATTCTCTCTGAATGCGCAATTTTATCTTTCTACAAAATTTACATTCAAAATAGTACCCCCTAGAACGAATTTAGGCAAAACATTTCAACTTAAAATGTAAACATTAATTCCGCGCAATATTAAACAGTATCAGAAATTATATTGTTAAAATGCTCGCATCTGACTGTACGAGACGCTGTTCCTACCCGTCTTGTTATATGGTGCAGAATTTTGGGTTATGACGCAAGTGGATGAATCAGTATTGGCAGTTTTCGAGAGAAAAAAACGCCAGAAAATATATGGACCCATCATCGTTGGAGGAGAGTATCGGCGTCGCATGAACAATGAGCTGTATAAGCTATGTGTCGACATCGACGTGGTCAAACGCGTTAATATACAGCGATTGCGTTGGTTGGGTCAAGTTGTGCGGATGGACCCAAATGCTCCGGCACGGAAAGTTTTCGACAACGAATCCGACGGACGGCGCAGAAGAGGGCGACCAAAACTCCGTTGGAAGGACCAGGTTTTTGAAATACTAACGAAGCTTGGTGTGATGGAGTGGAGGAGAAGCGCAGAAAATCGAAGCGTTTGGAATTCTTTTCTACGGGTGGCGTATAATAGATAAGGCTGTCTATTCCAGTCGCCACATAAGAAAATAAGAAGGAAATGCTCGCATAAAATATTTTTGATTGACACATACATTATTCGTATTCTAGAGTTTAAGATCACTATCACTAACAACCAAATCACGGAAGTATGTTAGCCAATAGCCAAAATGAACATCGTTTTTAGTACTGCAAAACAATACTTATGTCAAAGAGCAATTTAACACCATAAAACCACTAACAAATTATCGAAAATATTGTGTAATTAATTGAACACATCAACTGTATTAAAGAACCAAAATTCCCAATTCGTTGAGGTATTTAATGAATTAACAATTTTCAGATTTAATGAATTACGTTGAATTATGGCTCAATATTGTATTATTTTAATGCCACTTTAGATTGGATATAGAGAGAAATGTACAGTGTGCAAATTAAAACCCACATATATAGTGCCATTTTTTAATGTCAAATATCAATGTCCATTATTGTTTTATGATTTTAGCACAACAAAAGTTTTATCATTAATAATAATTCTTGTACAACAAGAAGCACTTTGTCATATGTTTCTCACAAAAGCGCTTATTTAAATAAGCGATTAAATAAATTCATTTTCAGTTCAATCCAATGTTATGCACATTTCATTTGAATTATTTTTATGTCGTTCTCGAAATACGGAACTGCATTATTAGCATGGATGAGACAAAAACATCGCCAGCAAATTAGACATAAATTATGCGAGTTGTTTTAAATTCTAGTTTGTTTGTTTCGGCCATCATTCACTAAAATTCTCATCCACATTCGGAAATAATGTAAAATTTGAAATCACTGATTCGACGCATAATTCAAAATGGTTATACGTTGAAAGCACACTTTGATGCAAACTGAACGATTGTGAATGAAACTGTACAAACCTCAAAGTTTATACTTAGTTTTAAATTTAATTATATAATTTTGAATTTTAAAAACTAAATGAATTAATTACTGGAAACAAGAAATTTAAATAGTTTAAAAAAAACGCTCTAATTTAGTAATCTAAAACCTAATCTAATGAACAAAGTAATTATCGATAAATATCCCAATGTTTATTAATTAATTAATTATTGTATGCTGAAGAAAATATGAATAAAAGGAAAATAGAAAATATAATCTTACCGGCAAAGTTGCTGATTCAAAATCAGCCACTTTTGCGGAACAACTCACACGGTGAGTATCTCAATCTCTAAAATAAATATATTGAATTAACTCTAATTCATTTCAATTTTTTTCTATCTCTCCCTCTTTTTGAATACTTTATATACATCAAATCTTAAATTTAATTATATAATTTCTCAACTCTGAGAAATTCTGCAATTATTCCAAAAACCCGCTAATCCGTTAGCCCAGAATTTACAGCCCGGCACGCAAGAATTGACCCTCAGTCAATTAACTCCAAACCAATCCCATATACAGTCCACTATCTCCCTACTAAGTTGCATCACAACAACACCGCCAGAGATTAAATCTGGATTAATCTCTTATCAAAATCATTACAGAAAAAAAATATTTATTTATGAACTTTTTTAAAAATACAAATTTATAGTGGAATACAGTTTTGACGATATTCCTTAACAATGAATAATTTGTCTGGTTTGAAAACACACTCCATGATGTTGACAAAAACAAAGACAAAAGTTTGTACGTGTCAAAGCCATATAGTAAGATTTTCTAAAAGAATATATTCGACGATGTATTAAAATTTTGAAAATAAAGCCTAAATGAATCACATCATGAGACACACTAATTGATTTGGGGATTTCAAGAGAAGTCTTGGATTACAGCCCTAGGCTTTCGTCAACATTTTGAGTTCGGAATTTTAGTCACCTTTGGTTTCATTTTCAATTCATTTCCGATTCGATTCCAAAATACAATGTAGGACACAATTTATAGCATTTTTTCAAAACAGCTATTTTCTAAGAGCGATGTCAATAACTTTAAATGTAACCGTTCGATCATAATATGAAATTCTTGTATTCAATGTCATCGTTGCCTGATATGTTCGAAGGGTGAGTTTCACTTATATATTTTACACTCTGTATATTTTACATCAAATCTAAACATATTAGTTTTTCGAGTTTGGCATAAATTGTGGAAATATGTTCATCTATTTCGAACTACATACTATGCTTATCGCGCATAACTCAATCTATACCGAGATCGTCCTGCACACTATAAAGAAAACACTCAGTAAAAAAATTTCTCTAAAATCGGTCGTATGACTCTCAAGTATATTCAAAAACGCACAAACAACTCTTCATTTATTTATAAAAATATAGATTGTTATCTGTTTTGAAAGATCTAGTTCGATTTTGACGGTTTCAAGCGGAATTCATTTGTATTAGCACATGTTTAGATTCAAATTAACTTTTCCTATTCTATTTTCGAAATCTTATGTGTTTGAATACATACAGCTGAGCATCATCTGCAGACGTATTATTGAGGTGCGATTATTGTTAGTTGAAAATTTTAACTATATAGGTATATCTATAACCTGATCTCCTAAGTTAGTTTTATGATTTTTTTTTTACCACGAGAAGAAGAGATGTGACAATTTGCTGAAAGAAAAAGATTTTTTTCATATATTTGTGAACCACACTACTATTCACTCTCGGATGTGATTTGTTATGCAAATGTCAATTAATCAATATTTTTGCCAGTAGGAATTAAGCATAAAAGCGTCTTCAAACGAATTTCTTTTAGATTCCGTTGCAAAACTGCAACAGGCAAGAAATTTCAAGTCATTTTTCAAACGAGTGGCAATTTGTAGTGTCACCCTGACTTTAAAACAGAAGCAAGGTTAACCATTTGTTTTCAATTTAGTAATCGTAATTTAATTTATGGTAATAGAACTGGAAATGCATCGCAATGGACATTCATATCGAGACATTCATAATCGAGCAGTCAGAAGTTGTTAATGACATGTGGCGAATATTCGTAAATAGCTATTTAAATATGCATTTCATTCGCTATATTTGAAGTTATTTATCAAAAACAATTTACAAGATTCTTGCATTAGATTAAACAGCATTAAAATTAATTGATATAAAACTAAATCTGTGGGTTAATTCACATATGTATGTGTGTATGTCAGTAGATGTATTTTCTTTATAAATTTTAGTTATATATTAATCATATATATCTGTATATACCAGTTTTAATACAATACCAGACTTAATGCAAGTACTTATATAAATACAGGGTGTCGGTCGGGAAAGTATACTACTTTGTTTGTTTACAAAGTTTGATTTTAATGAAAATGAATGGATCTTATATTGATAAATGTTTTGTTTAATGTCGGCAGTTATGTATGGAATTCATTATCAGATGAATGTCCGCCTCTGTTAGCCTCACAAATGCGAGCCCTTTTGAGCACATTTTTCATTACATTCCAATAATTCCTCCTGACCAAATTGCACCTTAGATTGTCACTTTTAATGGATGCAAAGGTGACTGATGAATAATTTGAGGGGTTTCCATTGCCTAGAACCGACTATTCTGTTTATTCACATATCCATTCAAATGAAAATATGTCCTGTCAGTCATTATGATTTTTTTCATGACAATCGGGGTTGTCATGGACGAGCTGTAACATGCTATTGGCTTACTTACGGCTGCGTAAATAGTCTTGTGGAAGAAGCTCTTGTGTCAACTGAATCTTAAATGGAAACAAATGCAAATCCTTGTACAAAATTGTTGCCAAAGTTGTTCTTTGAAGACCAAGCTTGTGAGGTTGATGGATTGTTTTGAACACTTTCTTGAATACTAGGAAAGTTTTTTTTCAGCCGATCTTGCAGTACGTTGTGGTCCATGCTTGGCCCTATCAGCCACAGACACTCTTTCTTCGAAATCATTCACTACATGACAAATAATGCGTCTTGTTGACATGTTGTTTCTCCCAAAAATTTCGCGTAACTTTCTTATTGTCACAGTAATCGATGATTGATTTTAATACAATGTTTTCACGATTAAAACACTTTGGTTTATTGAATATTTTTCCATAATAAATTTGCCACGTCTCTACTTAACGACTGCCAAATATGAACAGTCAAGACTAATAATTGCCAAAATGGCGGCAAAACAAAATAGTATATCTCTCCGACGGATACCCTGTATGTGTTTTATTTAATTAATACTATACAGAAATTAGTTATATATGACGCTAGCACTTCACAATTTACCACTGGCTGATCGATGACGGTTTCTATTGCCAAAGATGGTTTCCCTTGAATACTTTCGTAGGTTTTTCAAAGCAATCTAAATGAAGGACAGGGCAGGTATGGTAATGACTAAATGCATGGATTGTATATCTGCGTATTACGTAGGCTTTATAGGAAAAATAACCACCACTGTATGACAAATTAAATGCTAAACAGCATTTGAATCAATCGCTTAACAGATTTATGGGCAATAACCAAATGAATCAGAAGTAAACTTGTGACAACCTAAGTACTGAAAAACGGGGGAAAATTGCGCAAGTAGCGCATGAAAATCAAAATTGTACTCATATTGTCCACAAAGAAAAGCAAGTGGAGGGGCACTAAGCCTGTCATTTAATTAGCACCAAGCACAAGTACAAATCTGACACTTCATAACATCTATATACAGGGTGGCGCAATAGAACGTGCATATTGCATCATCTTTTTTTGCGAGGTAGAAAAGGCGCGGGTGGAGGAAGCCTACATCGTTGAGTTGGCGGGCTCATGGAGTTTTAGTCGCTATGAATCACTTCGACGGGAAGCGTCGCTCATTTTGCGTGCGCGCATTTTACGAGAACTCTCGTTCATATATTGCTACTAGGCGACTATATTGTGCTGAATATGGACTACGGCGAATTAATGAAGCTCCGAGTGCTAATTTAATTAAAATATGGGTAAAACGTTTTGAAGAGACCGGTTCAACATTTAAACCACAAGCAAATGGTCGCCCAAGAACATCCAGGACCGAAGACAATGTTGAGAGAGTTATGGAGTCAGTACGAGAAAATCCACAAATGTCGACTCGCAAGAGATCGTTTGTCTTACAATTATCGCGACGAAGTTTGCAACGAATTTTAACATTGGATCTTAAACTGCATCCATATAAGCTGCAATTAACACAAGAGTTGAAAGAGTCTGACTTCATAGCAAGGCTCGCATATGCTAATGAAATGCTTAATCGATTTTTCAATTTTGACAATATCCTTTTCTCTGACGAGGCTCATTTCCTTATGAATGGGTTCGTAAACCATCAAAATTGTCGTTACTGGAACAGTGAAAATCCCAAAATCAAACACCAGAAACCATTGCATAGTCCTAAAGTGACAGTATGGGCAGCAACCTCTGGCAGAGGAATAATTGGTCCTTTTTTCTTCGAAAATGCGCGGGGCCAAAACGTCACGGTTAATACGGAACGCTATGTTGAGATGTTGGACGGATTTTTGGCTCCAGAAATTGAAAATTCAAGAATACTGAATTCCAGAATTTGGTTCCAACAAGATGGAACTACCTGTCACACATTTAAAGACTCCATGGCGGTGGTGAAGCAGATGTTCCCTGGCAGACTGATTTCGAAAAGAGGTGATATCCCATGGCCCCCACTTAGTCCAGACTTGACGCCTCTTGACTTTTTTTGTGGGGATACCTCAAACACAAAGTCTACCTATACAGTAATAATCCAAGAAACATCGTTCAGCTCAAGGAGAATATCCGTGGTGAAATGGCAGCCATTACACCTGTATTACTGAAGAGAGTTTTCAATAATTTTTGTTTGCGGTTAGAGGATTCGTCAAAAGCGTATGAGGCAGTTCTGGTTTCAACAAGACGGCGCTCCACCGCACACAAGTCGCATAACAATCGATTTTCTGAAGAATTTGTTTCCGGGCCGTGTGATGTCGATAAGTGGTGATTTGGACTGGCCACCGCGTTCGCCCGATTTGACGCCCGCTGACTTCTTGTGGGGACATTTGAAGTCAAAGGTTTACGTTAACAAGCCATGGACCGTAGAACAGCTCAAGGATAACATTCGTGAAGAAATAGCCGCTATTCCCGCCGAAATGTTGGCGAAAACGATGGAAAATGCTGCAAAAAGGGCACAATACGCCATCAACGCCAGAGGCGGCCATTTGAGAGATATCATATTCAAAAATTGATGTAAACAAATCTACTTGGAACAAATTAAATGAATAAGATTGCCAACCGCCAAATTTTTATTTTTTTCTTTGATTTTTTTTTTTAAAAACATGGGTCCGTCGAATATGGGCAACCCTGTACAGTATACTTTGTGCTAAGTTGTAATATATGGGACTTCATTTCTTGATGTTAAAGTTGTTGCAATCGTATTTGTGAAATGGAATATGTAAAGTCGTTATTAGTGGTTATGAATCTCTTCCATATTTGCAAACATCTGGATAGTATTTTGGGACCTTTGTTGTTTAATTTATTTATAAATGATATTTCTAATTGTTTTAAAAAAGTAAATTTTCTTTTATATGCAGATGACTTAAAAATATATCACGAAATCTCTAATATATCTGAGGCCCTAGATCTTCAGAATGATTTAGATAATTTTGTTGATTGGTGTTCCCTAAACAAACTTTCAGTAAATCTATCAAAATGTGTTTCATATTTCATTTTCAAGGTCCAGTTTTCAAAATTGAATTGATTACAGTCTCCTCACTGTTGCAAAGAAAACTGGATTTAGGTGTTGTTTTTGATACGACACTGACTTTTACCTCACATATAAATTATATTATCCCTAAAGCTTATTCTATAATAGAGTATATTAGAAGAAATTTTTCCGATCTCACTGATCCACATACTTTAAAAATAGTGTATACTCCCTATGTAAGATCAAAGTTGGAATATGCCTCTATTGTTTGGATTCCCCTTTGCCAAGTCAATATATCACGCATAGAAAAAATTCAGCGGATATTTCTGAAATTTGCTCTCTCTGCTCAATTAACTTTGGTGATTTTGTGGCTCTTAATAACTCCAGATGCTGGTTACTGGGCTTACAGCCATTGCTATATCGCCGTATTTATCATATCTTGTTATTTGTATACGATATGATAGGTGCTATAATTGATTGTTCTGAATTATTGTCGCTTATACCTTTTTATGTTTCGCCTAGATCACTTAGATATCATTATGTATTTAATGTAACGAGCCATTCCACAAATTATGGCCAGCATAGTGCTTTGAATCGCGGATTTATTGAATTCAATACCCTAAATGGGATTGCAAGAAATGAATACCTAATTCAACACCTATAGTATTGTATGTCTGTAAATAACTTTGAACTGTTTCTTTTTAGATATTTAAAATAAACTAGTTTGCATATTTACATAACTTTCTTGGAATATGTTATGTGAATTCCTAGTCTGTAAGGATGAAATTTCATTGTTTCAATAAAAAGGTGGATAAACCGTCTGCATCAGTTTTATATGAGATGGAAATCTTAGATATCTCAGTACAGATATCATCATCAGAAATATATAAATCTGATATATCTATGACAGAAAAAATATTATCAAAAATTGTTTCATCAAAAGAAAAGCAATTATTCGAAAAATTCGAGTGGAAAAATTCTTTAAACATATTAACTGACTCATCTAAAGAATTGGAGACAGAATTATTATAAGCCATTGAAATTGGAATTGTGGAATTATTACTTTTTGATTTAATAAAAGTCCAAAAGCACTTTGGATTCGACTTTATAGAATCTCCATAACTCATACTGGTTGTACAAAAATTTATCTAGAAAATTAAATTCACGCATGAAATGTTCATATAAAGCTTTATCGTTTGAACTACTACTCGCTTTAAATCTCAAGTAGTGTTTATTTCTTAAATTCTTTAGCTTTTTTAAACCTCTAGTATACCATGGAAGTCTATGGATCTTTGGTCTAGAAAGCAAAACATTTCTTTTTAATATAGCGGAGATTTTCTTTAAAAATTCTTCATAGCAAATTGCAACAATATTATTTTCTAAAACATTAGTCCAATCTACATTGGATATCGATGAATTAATTACATCAAAATTAACCGAATTATAATCATATTGACGGCCGTAATTGGAGCCAATATTTAAATAATCACAAAATTTGATTGTAATCTGCAAAGCAGAATGGTGTACATTTGTCGGACATACTGAAAAAATGCATTCCTCAAATTAAAATTATGTATGTGCATGTTCGCTTGATAAACCTCTATGTAGCCTCAATAATAAGCACTCTGTCGGTTGTCTTTTTCCACCTTTAAATGAGCAAAACCTACAAAACAATTAGTAGACAATAATGAATGATATTGTTTTGTATTTGCTATTCAAAGTGAACAAGAGAAACCCGGGCACTATAACCATATCCTTTCAAAATAACCAATGATATTCTATATTTCAACCCTCCTGTGTTTATCAAATACCTTTTTCGACTTAATTTATTCCGCTGTGGTCCTCACATAAAATACATTGTTTAGCATATGTGCGGTTATCACCACAACAAAAACTGGTAACAAACAATTAAAAAAAAAAACAATTTCTTGTTTGAAGATAAGATATGAATATGATATTATTTGCTTAAACTCGAATCACAAAAGTCTTAGATCAATTAATCAATCAATCTTAGATCATTACACACTCCACTTGGGGCAATTTGAACGTACAACATTAAACTAAGAGAAACAAATATTAAAAATCATTAATCAGCTTTAACCATCGTCTTCATTTGCCTCATTCCATTCATTTATTCGGCTGCAGTTCCACTTGACCGATATTCACAAACTTGGTTCAATTATGATACATCGATTACAGATGACGGCGGATTCACCCATTATAGTCAATACATCATTTATACAGTATAGAAGTGTTTCATTACAGCAAACACCAAAGAGTTAATTGAAAAAGAAATACTGTGGTAATACAGGGTGTCCGTCGGTATAGTACTTTGTTTTGCCACCATTTTGATAAACATTAGTCTTTACAATTCATATTTAGCCGTCTCGAAGTAGAAACGTTGCAAATTTATTGTGGAAAAATACTCGATAAACCAACGTGTTTTAATCGTTAAAACATTTGATCAAAATCAATCATCGATTACTGTGACAATGAGAAAGTTACGTGAAATTTTTGGGAGAAACAACGTGCCAACAAGATGCACTATTTGTCATGTAGTGAATGATTTCGAAGAAAGAGGGTCTGTAGCTGATAGGGCCAAGCATGGACCACAACGTACTGCAAGGTCGGCTCATCGGCTGAACATTACTGCTGCTCAAGAAAGTGTTCAAAACAATCCATCAACCTCAATTCGTCGCCGTGCTCACGAGCATGGACTTCAAAGAACAATTTTGGCCACAATTTTGCACAAGGATTTGCATTTGTTTCCATTTAAGATTCAGTTGGCACAAGAGCTTCTTCCACAAGACCATTTACGCCGCCGTACATATCCAAATAGAATGTTACAGCTCGCCCATGACAACCTCGATTTTCATGAAAAAAATCATAATGACTGACGGGGCACATTTTCATTTGAATGGATATGTGAATAAACAGAATAGTCGGTTCTGGGCAATCCCCCCCTCAAATTATTTATCAGTCACCTTTGCATCTATTGAAAGTGATAGTCTAAAGTGCAATTTGGTCAGGAGGAATCATTGGAATGTAATGAAAAATGTGCTCAAAAGAAGGGCTCGCATTTGTGAGGCTAACAGAGGCGGACATTCATCTGATATTGTATTCCATACATAATTGCCAACATTAAATAAAACATTAATCAATATAAGATCCATTCTCTTTCATTCAATCAAAAATTATAAACGAACAAAGTAGTATACCTTCCCGACGGACACCCTGTATTAGCGTATTAATTCTTCGTTGACCTTATTTTAAGTTGATTATTTTAGATGGTGAATAGCAAAAGATTGCCAGGTTTCTTGCGCTTAATATCTAACGTTTATAATGGCTTCGTTGAATAGCTTTTTTTTTACTTATATGTCAATGAATCAGTATCGCCGCCAATTGTACTCAATCGCAATTGAAATGCAAACGGTGGACACAACCAAATAATTGCCAAATTGTATTTTTGAAAACGCCCTGTAAGCTATTGAATTGTTTGTTTCAGTAATAAATTTCAAATTAATTGCAGTTTAATAGCAAATAAAAGATGTTGTATCATCAACATTGTAACATTAATTTGTGCAAGAAATTATCTGGCATTATGGCCATCATGTTGGTGACTTATTGTCGAATATGAAAGCCAATATAGTATCTGCAATTATTTTTGACAAAGTGCATATAGCTTGAATGGGGCCATACCTGTGAGCTATGGCAATACAGTGATTAGCAATTCGAAGCCAGCAGAATCGATTTCAGGCATAGAAAATCCGACACTTAATATCAATTTCAAGTTTAACGATACAAATTACGCATATTAGCTACTTCGATTGCTCAAGGGCTTGGGGGGAAACAAGTAAACAAGTTCAAATTTGAATTCAAACTTGATATACAGGGTTGCCCATATTCGACGGACCCATGTTTTTTAAAAAAAATCAAAGAAAAAAATAAAAATTTGGCGGTTGGCAATCTTATTCATTTAATTTGTTCCAAGTAGATTTGTTTACATTTTTGAATATGATATCTCTCAAATGGCCGCCTCTGGCGTTGATGGCGTATTGTGCCCTTTTTGCAGCATTTTCCATCGTTTTCGCCAACATTTCGGCCGGAATAGCGGCTATTTCTTCACAAATGTTGTCCTTGAGCTCTTCTACGGTCCTTGGCTTCTTAACGTAAACCTTTGACTTCAAATGTCCCCACAAGAAGAAGTCAGCGGGCGTCAAATCGGGCGAACGCGGTGGCCAGTCCAAATCACCACTTTTCGACATCAAACGGCCCGGAAACAAATTCTTCAGAAAATCGATTGTTATGCGACTTGTGTGCGGTGGAGCGACGTCTTGTTGAAACCAGAACTGCCTCATACGCTTTCGACGAATAATTGGCATCACAAAATTGGTCATCATGTCGCGATAACGCTCCTGGTTGATGGTAACAGCATGGCCATTTTCGTTTTGGAAGAAAAACGGCCCAATGACCGTTTTCGCACTAACGCCGCACCAAACTGTGACTTTTTCGTCATGAAGAGGCAATTCTTGAATCTCCTGAGGATTTTCAGTGGCGTAAATACGGCAATTTTGCTTATTTACGGTCCCATTCAATGTGAAATGGGCTTCATCGGAAATGATAATTTTGTTCCAAAATTGCTCGTCATCATCGGCCATTTCGATGACTCGTTGGGCCCATTCCAATCGACGAGGCTTGTCCGCAGGCAACAATCTTTGCGTCAATTGAATTTTGTACGGGAACAAATGCAAATCAACGCGAATAATCCGTTGTAAAGTGGACCGAGCCATGCCCAACTGCTGAGAACGGCGTTTTTGGGATGTTCTTGGGGACCTCTCAACACTGGCTCGTACGGCAGCGATATTCTCGGCCGATCACCTTGGTCGACTTTTATTTGGCCTCTTCGGATTAGAAAGAGCCTCACCAGTCGAAAATTTTTCGTATAAACGCTTAATGGTGTTCTTAGAAGGCGCACTTCTCACATTTTTTAATATTTTAAAAGCACGTTGAGTTTTCACAATTGACTTCTTCTGTTGAATGTAAATTTCAACTATTTCAGAGCGCTCGCGTGGCGTGTATTGTTCCATGGTAAAAATCTGCTTGGACTGACGCTTCAAACGCGGTATGTCATTAAGCGATCTGACATCTCTGTCAAAAGTTATGGCGTTGCCAGATGGGTCCGTCGAATATGGGCAACCCTGTATATTTCAATTTGTTACAAACTGAATGCTGAAATTTTTGTAAGACTTTAGAAACAAAGAAAATACTGTTGATAATGTATAAACTAATGAACTTTATATCTTAAGTATTCTAATTCCCATAACCAATTCTGTAGAAAGAACTATTTTACTTCTATCATACATACAATTAAAAAATGTTTAATAGATTTTAGTAATTACATAGGTTGAGATAAAACTAAAAGTATTGCAGCAAAGGAAGATATTTTACTTTTCAAATAATAATCTTTGTCTATGAAAGAGAAAACAATTAAAGGAAAAATATAGGATAAAACCTTTAGGCAGAGATATCACAGTTATTCTTCTAGATTCTTCAACAATCTATGATGCGATAACCTGTTTTGATTCTCGAATTTGTCATTTATTTTGCCAATGTAAGTGTGTAACATATCCTCCTTAAAAGGATCATGTATGCGACGGGTTGAATACCTCATGTTTAAGCCATGTATCTGTTTTAAGTTCTTATTTTGGATGACTTGGAGTTTCTTCAAATGACTTTTCGCACATCTTTTAGACCAGACCTGACAGCCATACATCATGATTGGACGAAGGCACATTTTGTAAATGAGCAGTTTATTTTTGGAGTTTAAATGAGATCTACGGTTAAGTAAAGGGAATAACGCTCGTCCACATTTTATAGCTTTGTCTGCCGCACTTAAAACATGTTCTTTAAAGTTCAAGTGTTTGTCAAGTATTAATCCCAGATATTTCACTGAATTTTGTAAAGGAATATCAGTACCGGCTATATTGAGTTTGAGCAAGGGGTTACGTTTTGGCGATTTATTGAAAGGGAAAATTATAGCTTGTGTTTTTTCTTCGTTTATTTTTATTTTCCATTTCGTGAAATATTTTCCAATATGAGCTAGCGATTTCTTCATATTCTTAACAATTGTATTTGAAACTTTTCCACTTGACATTATGGCAGTGTCATCCGCATATAATGCTATAGCCTCATTTTTAAGCAATTTAAAATCTGATGTGAATATGGCGTACAAAGTCGGAGTGCGGACTGCTCTAACAATGAATGATCTGTCGGCCAAAAAACTTCTTATCATCTTTTGTAAATAAATGGGAAATTCAAATTTATTAAGTTTAAATATTAGATCATCATGCCATATGGAATCGAAGGCTTTTTCTATATCTAGAAAAACCATTCCAGTACTTTTCCGATGTCTTTTGTACAGATGTGAAAGATATTAAAAGATATTACAACAATTTAATCCTCTGTATTTTATCTTTCTCAATTTCCTCAATCTTACGAAACTATTGTTGATTAGCACCCCCGCATATACAACTGCGTTAAATTCGGCAGGACCGAAGTTTATGCACTCACTTTAATGGAGTGATCACTTTAACGTAAGTGATGTAACGCCCGTCGTCTAATGAGTGAATGTCACTAAAATGCTCTCTTCATTTCCATAATTTATCATTTTTCCATTCAAAACTCAGGTCATTTTCTCACTAATCGCTCTTAGGGTCATCACAACAAAAAGTTTACGAACCGCAATTATTTTCATTCCATATCTGTCAATTACCAAAGTATTTTGGTTTTAAATCACGAAAACAAATTGAAAATCAGGAATGAATTTTAGAAAAGTTCTCATTTTTCCAAAGATTCTCTCTGGACTTGCTGATCAAAGTGCCACAAATGATGTACTGACTCGTCGCTAGATAAGTGGGCATGGCAAAAATGCATTTTTCCATACGAAAAACTCATTTTCCATACGAAAAATTAATTTTTTCTATACAAAATGTACTGACTTAGCTCATTTCTCAAAGAAAATTCATGTTCTTAATATTATTCAATATAGGCCTGCAAATACTGCAATTGCTTTAAAAATCAATTGAGATATTATTCCCATACTTATCGACATATTGCACATTGTTTTATTCAACGAATAATAACAATAAATAAATAACGAATAGGAGTAGTTCAGTAACTAACTTACTATACAGTACCAATAACATATTAAATGCTATAAATATTTAGTTAAATAATAATAGCCTTTCTATTAATTGTAATAAAACTACAGCTATGTTTTTGGTCTCCTCATTTCAATCTTTTTAGAATTTTGACATCAACATTAATGGAAACAATATTGAGTTTGTACAGTACAAACGATTGACATTTTGAAGATTTTCACCAACCCGGTAACTATCGAGGAATGCTGCTAAATTTGAAACCCTTCTCAGATGCTGGGAGGAAATTGAAAAATTCTATATCTATATGATCTAGAAGTTATATGTTTCTAGGTGACGATAGATCTAAGTTGCTTATTTTTAATTTTACAATAAACATTATTTGGTTTCCTTCAGCGTAATGCACGAAAACTGGTTCTCCTTCAAACTCATTATGCTCTCCCAAACAAAATCATTTCATTACAAGAGATTATCACATTTAATGGACAACATTCGACTACATTAAATGACCGTGAAGGACATCTGAAAACACAACCAACCCCTTTCGTAACAGCCGCCTCAAATGGGACATTTGAATTTTCGTCATCAAACGTTTATTCACTCACACGAAAATACACGCAGGTTTAGGGGATGAAAGTCGAATGCCAGTAACATTTGAATTTAATTTTTTTTTTCATATCCTTGCCAAAGCAATGGACGGAAGCAAAATGTTTTTACTGGGTTATCCCACCCCATTTGCATAATGTTTCTTACAAAATTGATTTGAAAAACGAAAAATAGAAAAAAAAACTTGTCAAACTTGAAAATGTCCGGTTTCGTAATCCCCATTTGCATATTTCTATGGGACAGCTGAAAATCGGTCAGTTCAAGTATAGTTTTAAGTGGAAGTAACAGATTTCAAGAAGTACCCTACATAATGAAAATTAAATTAGAAAAAAAATTAATTAAACATGTAATAACGAAATTCGAACCTTTCAAACTACAAATATGTATTGAGCTTAAAACAACGGCAGTCGAGCGGAATTGGAAAAATGTATCTAAAAATTTCAATAAGTAGTTGCTAAGATTTAACAAAAGTTTCTGCAATAATTTATATAATACTGCCAAATATTATTGGCGAAAACTTTTTTCGAAACTGTACTAATAATTAAGTCTATGCCAAAAACGAACTCATAGTAGACGAAATCAACGGACTGGTGTAAAGTTGGGCAGATGTCAAAATATCATGAATTGTAGTCCCCAGTTTTGTGGACAACATCGGATAATTAGAATCGAGTGCACCTTTTTCTATCATTACGTCTACCATTTACCACCGTACATCGCTTTCAATTTACTAATAAATGGTGTGTAGTGTAGATTAAAGAACGCCTATTGCTTAAAAATGCCCTCAGTCCTTGCCATATGTGGACCACTGTCGTAGACTATGCACTGCTACTCGTATGTCGCCAGATAAGTAGATATGTCAAGGAAGCTATTTTCTTATACGTAATATATAGGCTTGGACTGTTCCTCCAGCGAAATTTCTTATTTTTTTTTTTTTTTTTTTTTTTTTTTTTTTGTACATTTCAATAACAGCACCCACAATTAGGGCAGTATCTTAACAGAATATGTTAGTTAAGATAATTCTTTCTCATGTCTAACAGCCAACAATACCATATATTTGGTTCTTATTTAAATAATACCCAATTTTCTAGAAGTTGAGCAATTCTTATGTATGCAAGTTTCTTCTTACTCGATCAATTTCGGCCAGCTGTAACATTCGCTATCCATATTCAAGACTATTTATTAACTCAATTTTCAACATTATATGTATAATATTGCCATGGCCATGTAAGTAGTCATGGTAGTAGTAGACTTAACCCATTTTTCAAAGAAAATACCTAATTTTCCAGTAATTTTCAATAACCATTTTCAAACTCATTTCGCTCCTTTCCTTAAAAACAGATATGAAGTGGAATGGTTAATCCCATGCCGATAAACTATCCTTTACCTTTACATCCAGATGCTTAAATTCGCACAGATTTTTTCGTCGACCAAAAATATATACATATATATTTATAAAAGGTGTCCCAAAAAGGACGCAAGATTTAAATTTGGCGCCATTCGAAGTGTCATTGTTTGACATTTGAACAATTGTTATTGTTTGCTAGTAGAACGTACGAGGTACGAATAGTAAAAATGGAGCGCTACACGAATGAACAGCGCATTCTCATTGTGAAATTGTTTTACCAAAATGTTGAAAGTTTTGCCGCTACATTTCGCAAATTGCGATCAATTTGAGGTCACAATAATGCTCCAAAAGAGTCAACTGTAAAGAGATTAATGGATAAATTTGCCAAAACTGGGTCTGTGATGGGAGATGTAAAGACAACAACGCGCCTTCGACCAGGTCGATCGACCGAAAATGTCGCAGCTGTACGTGATGATGTCGCTCAGACTCCATCCACCTCAATTCGACACCGAGCTCAGCAAATTGGTGTCTCCAAATCCACTATGCAGCGAATTTTGACGAAAGATTTGCATCTTCATGCATACAAAGTTCAATTGACTCAGGAACTGAAGCTAGCTGACCATGGACAGTGAAATTTTAGATTTAAAATGTAAATATTGCGTTATTGTTGGGACATGTGTTGGGATATGTGATTGATATTCTTAGTAATTGTAAATGGAATGCAAACTTAGCATAGCATAGCATTAGCAACAGCATCTATGTAAATTGATTTTATTTAACTCATAAACTGCCAACTTTTTTAAAAATTTAAAAATTTCCATATTTTAAGAGTTGTGTTCAGTTCTTGTGTGAGTAAGTTTGATGGCAGATTTCATACTTAACCAGTAAACTTTCGGCACCCCAGCTCTAGCGGGAAGACCTTCATCGTCCTTTCAACAGACACGAACAGATTGGCATGGACTTCTACAACAATCTGGAATGTATGTGTGTTATGAGGCCTCAGAAAAATACAAATGTTCACTGGTAAAATGGGTTAAGTCGACGAAAGCTATATACGAGGTGTTTTCAAAAAATAACTTGAATTATGATTTTTCTTAGAAAATATTTATTCATCAATTTCTATTTTATCTCCTTCAAATTAGGCCCCCTCAGATGTGATACACTTGTGCCAGCTTTTTCTTCCAATCCTCGAAGTAGTTTTGATATGCACTTTTCAGTATGTCCGTAAGCTCTTTCAGCTATTCGGTTTTTATCTCCTCAATCGTCGCAAAATGCCATCTTTTCATGGGTCTCTTCAATCTTGGGAACAGGAAAAAGTCGAAGGAAGCTAAATCTGGTGAATACGGTGGCTGAGGCATGATAATAATGTTGTTTCCCCCCAAATAATCCCTCACAAACGAAGATGATTGAGCAAATGCATTATCATGATGCAAAAGCCATGAATTTTTTTCCACAATACCGGGCGGTTTTTTCGTATTGCTTTACGCAAACGACGCATAACTTCAAGGTAATACTCCTTTTTTTACCATACGACCTTGTCGTCAGAACTCCTGATGCCCTTCGCCATGGTAATCAAAGAAAACAGTGAGCAAAACCTTGACATTTGATCGAACTTGGCGAGCGTTTTTTGGTGTTGGCTCTCCTGGACTTTTCCATTGCGACGATTGGGCGTTGGTTTCAATGCCATAACCATACACCCATGATTTGCCACCAGTTATGACCCTTTTAAGCAAACCTGGATCATCGTTGGCGTCGTTCAACAATTCCTGAGCGATTGTTTTTGGTCAAAATTCAGCAATTTTGGAACGAACTTCGCTGTCACACGCTTCATGCCCAAAATTTCCGAAAAGATTGCATGGCATGAGCCAACCGGTATGCCGACATCCTCAGCATCTTTTCTAATCGTGATTCGACGATTCTCCATAACAATTTTCTTCGCTTTCTCAACATTTTCATCCAGAGCGAGCACCGTCATTCACATCTTCTCGACCTTCTGTGGAAAGATTCTATTACTTGTAAACTTTTTTTGACCCAGAGTACTCCCACCGTATGCTATTGTCAATATTTCAAGTGTTTTTGAGCACTTAATTCCATTTTTTACACAAAATTTGATGCAACTTCTTTGATCCATTTTTTTCGATAGCAGAAAATCGCCGAACACGCAAAACATTTGTTTTATTTATGCCTCTCACAAACAAACTAAACATGCGATATGGATAAAACTGGCAACATATCTTCGAGATAAACATAAAAAAATGATAATCGAATGTACGTAGCCCGTGGAATTTGAAAATTCACCGTATTTTTTTAACACACCTCGTATGTGAAGAATACGTTTTTGACTTGCCAATTTATGTAGCGTGTTTACAGTGACATAGTGAGGGAAAAACTTGCCCATACAATATTTATACTATGGTTGCTAACAATTCTGCTGATGGTCACTCTACAGTGTTCTCATTACGTATTCTCCCATTTTTTATATTATTGAAATGGCTCTCCTACCCCCTTTGAACCCCTGAGCAATTGATTCTCATATATAGGTACATTAATAGAACAGTGCTTTGTTGCGTATACGTTATGCTATAGGCTGCTTGTATCTCGACATTTCAATTCAACAAAATATGATAATTTTACAAATTTAATTCATATTTGTTGTACTTTCTTAAAATTTCAAGTTACAAACGGATTCTTAGATAAAGGCTCTGTTTGAGGTGTAAAAAAAGACTTTACAGTAATTTTCCTAGTAGATCTACTATCACAAATTTATGTTCTTTTAGTGAATACTGCATTTCATCGTTGAAACACGGTAGTCAAGTTGAGACTGTGTTCATAGATTTTTCTAAGGCTTTTGATAAGATATCGCATCATATACTGTATTTTAAATTAAAGTCGATGGGATTCCACTCAACATTTTTAAAGTGGATAAAATCATATCTAACCAATAGGCAGTGCAAAATTGTTATTGAAGTGATTGAATCCTTTTCATATATTCAATCTACAGATGAGCCACAAGGAAGTACACTCGGGCCATTCTTATTCAAACTATTTATTAATGACATATAATTGTTTTTATAAGTCCAAATTTTTGCTTTTTGCGAATGATCTACAAGTATTCTTAAAAGTTTTTACAGTTAATGATGTCTTAGATCTTCAAAAAGACAAAGACAGTCTTAATATTTGGTGCCTTTCAAATAAGCTTTCATTGAACATATATATAATATAATAATAAATAGTAATATAATAATAATAATAAATAATAATAAATAAATAATAATAAATATAAAAAACAGCTTAGATTTAATCTTACTCCATGGGTAAATGCAAATCTACCGAATTTGATTTTGTTTAAGAAGAAATTGCTTATTAAAAGAAGGAAGGCGAAATCTAAGAAATATAATGAGCTGTTAAAAGGTATTAGTAAGACAATTAAGGAAACTAGAGCGGAGTCTAGGAGCAATTATTATTTTGACAATCTGAATAAAGTTAATAATGATCCGAAAAAATCTTGAACTTTTTTAAACACTGTTTTGGGACGTAATACAAATAAGGAAATACAAATTAATACAGAAGATGGACGAAGAGTTGTTTGTGATCAGGAGAAAGCTTTATTGTTTAAACCAATATTTTGTACGGTCTGCGGAAAGTTTGAAGCAAGAAATTATGACATTTGTTGATGATAATTGCAACATAGTAAGGACTTTGAGGAGGAAATCAAGCAAGTTTTCGCTAGATTCATTTAATGAAAATGAGATTATTGACGTGATTAATGACTTTAATATAAGTGCTGCGCCGGGATATGATGGTATTATGTCGAAAATAGTAGTTGAATGTAGTAACTATTTGTCTCCAATATTAATGACCATATTTAATAGAATAATTGCAAGCGCAAAATATCCTGATAGTCTCAAAATTAGTAAAATTATTCCTATTCCGAAAATTTCGAAAGCTATGTTTGTGGAAGAGTATCGTCCTATTGCAATTTTGTCTGTAATAGATAAAATTTTTGAAAAATTATTGCATAAGAAGTTGTTAGATTACTTGAATCAAAATGAATGTATGTATAAATATCAGTTTGGATTTAGAAAAGGATGTGGAACTGAAGAAGCTGTGATCAATGTGGTGAACTTTATTTGTGATGGTTTGGATAGTGGTTTTTATGGCGTTGCAGGCTTGTTTTTAGATTTTTCTAAGGCATTCGATCTTGTGGATCATGATATACTGCTGGAAAAACTATCATATTATGGAATTGTCGGCAAGGAATTACAACTCTTCAATATGTACAAATTTGTAAGGCAAAGAGTGAATTATTTCATGTAAAATCAGGAGTGCCGCAAGGTAGTGCCTTGGGACCACTTCTGTTTTCTATTTATTTTAATGATTTAATTAATTTGAAGTTGAATGGTCGGTTGTATATGTTTGCAGATGATTTGTATTTATTTTATCCATATAAATATGATCTAGCTTTAAAAACCGTGATGGAGAGAGACGTGTCATTAATTTTTGAGTTTGTAAGAAACTAAACTAAAACCAAAACTAAACTAGTTCGATTTACACCACGCTCGCATGGAATGGAAAACAATCACGGAAGTTTCTGAAGTGAAGTACCTGGGTGTGACATTACAAACTAATTTAACCTGGGAAAGTCATATCACCAATGTTAAGAAGAAAATTGCTACTGCTATTGGCATTTTATATAAATTAAAATACATATTGTATAGAAAAACTAAGCTACTTGTTTTTAACTCACTCGTTCAAAGTCATTTAAATTATTTGGCAATCGTATATGGTCACAAAAATACTGTTGCTTTAAAAAGTCTACAGCGCATGCAGAATAAGGTACTTAAAAATATTTTTGATTTACCCATCTCATACCCAACCTTATCGCTCTATAAGGATATAAACGTTCCTGTATTGCCTATTCGTGGAATACATCTACATCAGCTTGTTATATATGTATATAAATGTTTAAATAAAATCGGATGCAGAATGATTGAATTTACACAGAATCAAACTAATTTTGGCACAAGAAATTTTAGTAATTTGAAAGTTGTGAGGTACAGATTAGAGACCACCAAACAGCGTATAGAATATTTGGGTAGTTATGAATACAATAATTTACCAATGACCATTAAAAATAATATAATAATAATATATCCACATTTAAAAAGAATGTGAAGGATTACCTAAAACAAAATTTGCAGATGCTTCTTATGTAATTAAAATGTTTTCAAAAAATTATGAATTCTTAACTAATTAATTAACAGAACTCATTTGTTAATACATTTTACTTGAAATTATGTATTGTAATTAGCGTACACCTGAAACTTATTGCCAGCATGCCTCAATAATGCCTTCTGGCGCTGAGGCCAAATATTATATTGTAATATATTGTACTGAATTTTTAATAAACCTCCAAACCAGAATTTTTTCAAAAAAAAAAAAAAAAAAAAAAAAAAAAAACATGGATAAGTGTATGTTTATTTTTTGCGTTGCAGAAATCCGATTCATGCAGTATTTAAAATTGGTAATTTTCCTGAGAAATCGGTTTGTTCGAAACTGGATGTTTCCGCTTTCACATTTATTCCGCAAGTCAATTATGTTATTCCCAAGGCTTATAAAGCTCTTGCGTACATTAAAAGGAATTGTTCAGAATTTTCTGAGATCTAATTTGGAAAATGCCGCTATTATTTGGTGGTCTCATTCCAATATTCATATTGCATGTATTTAACGGGTGTTTGTAAAGTTTGCTCTTTCTTCATTAAGCTTTGAAGAACCTCTCCCAACTTACAATTCAAAATGCTTATTACTTGGGCTACAGACATTAGAATATCGTCGTAACTTCCAGACAGCGCTATTTGTTTTTAATATAATCGGTGGTTACATCGACTGCTCTAATCTTTTGGCACAGATTCCATTTTACGTTTCTTCTAGGTCTCTCCGAGGAACACATATTTTTGATATAACTCGGCACTTTACCTCTTATGCAAAAAACAGTACTCTGAATCGTGGATTTTGTATTATTAATGAAATTAATGAATATGCCTTGAATCAAGATTCTAATCAACTCATGGAGTTTGACTTATCTCAATATTTGTTCCGATTATATCTTAACAGATTTCTAAGATTAAATAATTCTAGTTTAAAATATAAAATATTACTGTTTTGCCATTGTAAGTCTGTAAGGAAATTTTGTTTCATAGACTTAAATAAATGAAATGAAAATTCTCCTAAATTCGCTTTTAAAGGCCTCCAAATATGTCAATTTTGTCAAAGTTATGCAAAGTTTTTTCCAGATACCTTTTCAACTAATGCCAACATAGAAGTACTAAAAATTGCTATTGCAAAAAAAACATTATCCATATCCTTTCAAATGGCACAGCCTTATATACCATCTGTTGTTGTAAGATTAATGATGCTTATAAAATCACTGCCAAATATTACCTCGCAATAGAGATAACTTATTTTTATTTATATTTGAAGTAAATTCAACCTGAAATGCACCGATTTAAATTTATTAAGCCAACACTTCGCTCAAATTGACATTTCTCTAAAATCGAACAATGTATATCTTTAATCCTCTCGAGCATATTGGATTGCACTACAAAAACGAAAGCTCACATAGAGTTAATTTCAGTTTCTCCTACACTCATCATCAAAAGTTCTTTCATTTCTCCCAAGTCAATAAACCCCGGTCTGGCGCATTTTCAGTATTGGTCAAATTCACGCTCCACATTCTCAATTATCATTTACATCAGCTTTTTTTCATGGATGGATAATTGATTTTATTATTGTCGGGAAGGCGCGCACGCCATTCCCGGCTACCAAAAATTATACGCACGCAATATTCACTGTATGAATAGTCGCGGAGGAACACTTAATCGCCAGTGCAATGATTAAGCCTCACTCCGGGGGAGCCGCCTTCTTGATCACGGTATCCCCTACGTGATGTAATTATAACTTTGACAGCTCTGCACTAAATACTTATGGCACCAATATCGCGGACCAAACGAGAATTATGATGCAGTCATGAACTCGGCAGAGACCTAAATCAAAATGCAATCGAATTTACAAATTTAAATAACAGTTTTTTACACCTTCTTAAAGCCACACATTTCGGTCAGAGGGTGATTGTTGGTGAGAAGAGAAGCTTTTACCAATGTAAAATGTATCCTCTGGTTCTGACTATAAGAAAAAAATGCTGGGGGTTAAATTCTATGTGAGGATAGTGAAAATATTATTTCTTAGAAACTAGTTTCTCAACAAAAACTAGTTTCGCGTACAAAACGTACACACAACAACATAACTTTCCCCTTTAACCCTTTGACAACCCGGTCAGAAAAAGATGACCAGTGAGCGATAATACACCAAAGTTGTCCAGCAAATTTCAGAAATGAAATGACAATAAGTTAAGATAATAAGTAATAAGTTAATAACTGTGATTTTGTTTAAAATGTTTTTAGTTTTGCTGTTAACATCAACATCTTATGATGGTCACTTTTTATGCGAATTTCTTCTTAATTTCCATTATGCTTTATCTTGTTCATTAACTTTCCACAGCCACAAAAGGGTTAAGTGCCATGAAAATCAAATAAGGGTTTGTTTTCATTAAAGGATAGTAAACGTTTTCTTTAAACTAGTTTTTCAAGGGGCCGTCATTTGAAACTTTTGTAAAACCCAAACAATTTCTCTGCTACGTTTTACTCTTCTCTGTCCCGCTCACACATCACACGACCATCCAGCGCAATCACAATCACACATCGCACTCACATCATCATCGCCACTGCATGACATGACTTCAAAGGCATCCCAGCAATGTTCATCACTCCATTCTTGAAACGCACATCAGACGGTTAACATATCATGGCCTGGCAGTAATGAAGACTGTTATAAAATTGTGAATCGTGTTGGCGTTAAGAATACAATTAAACTTTTTATTTATTTATCCATTTTTTTTTTTGTTTTATCTAAACTTCAAAATACATCAAAGTGTCATATGTGTCCGATTGTTTTGAAATAAATTTATCTCGGGGTATTCATTTATTGCTAAAGTCTCAAAATAATTTTAGTCAATTAAATTATGGCTCTTGTTAAATAGAACCATTGATTGTTGAAGCTTAAGGAAAGCTGTTTGAAATGAAGTGAAATATCTAAAATTGCGGCGACATCGAATGAGTTTAATGAACGATGATAACCTTGAGTAGAATCAATCAAAAACCGGAGAATTGAATAAAAATTATTACCACAAATTAAGTATCCCACAAAAGAATTACACCAGACGAATGGTATTTCTGGGGCTAATATGATAACGACAATGAAATGAAGGAAACATTTTTGCCTGGAATTGCGACAATGTTTTCTTAATGTGTTTTTTGTTAAAGATTGTTCGACTTTTAAACCATACAACGAGTTATAAGCAACCGATCGGGTATAAAATATTAAGACATTTCAGTTTTTAGGTCATATTTCCAAAATGTAAAATATTTAAATATGTATTATCCTCATTATACGTCCTGACATTCCAAGATTTAAATTTTCATTCAAATAAACTTCAGACTCTTCAGCTCAGTTTTTAAATCATATTTTGAAAATGTAAAATACATAAATATGTAATTTCTTCATCACATGTCATGACATTCCAAGATTTAAATTTTCATTCAAAGAAACTTCAGACTGTTCAGCTCAGTTTTTAAATCATATTTTGGAAATGTAAAATACATAAATATGTAATTTCTTCATCACATGTCCTGACATTCCACTTTTTCACTTTTTAAATCATATGTTAAAAATGTAAAATACATAAATATGTAATTTCTTCATCACATGTCATGACATTCCAAGATTTAAATTTTCATTCAAAGAAACTACAGACTATTTGCCAGGAGTCCTCGGTCACAGATAAAGAAAATTGACTTTCAAGAAAGCTTTCCGTTGTGTGATTTCTTAAACAATTGTTTTCTAAATAACACAGATAAAACAAAACATTGTAAAGAATTTTAATTAAATTAATATTTTTGATTTTTTTTAGTTTTATTTCTAAAAATGATTTCATCTAAATGTAGAAAATGAAGATGTTGTAAGATGTCCAATTTAAAACAATTGATCATAGAGACCGCTAATATTATATACAATTTTGTTCTCTAAGGCAACAAGAGAACTATCAGCTTGGATGAGAGACTTCATGTAACTCAAAAAAAGTATAGAGGAGGCAACGCTCACCGCTTAAGCTGCATTTTTAATTTATCTTACATTATTTCCCACATTTCTTACAGAACACTAATTTTGATAATAAAATTCACTAATTTAGACGCTTTTTTCGGATATAATGAAATGACAATGCAACTGATTATATCTAGCTGCAACACAAGCCATGAATAGTAAGAGAAATTGAAAAAAAGAATCATTAAATAACCAAATAGCAATAAACACATTCTTGATTTGTTGGAAATTTTTCACACTTTAAAAAGTTTTATTTTGTTAAAAAATAAAACGTTTTTGTCAGCGATAAACTCGTAATAGGTAGCTTCTTATTCCTAAAATAACCACACTCATAGGTCGTACTTTTGTGGTAGGAGTAGCACGAATTTACAATTTACTGCCAAGCCATTTAAAATGTTTTAAATTATGTCCTGATTGTTACAAAAGGCATATTTTGCAACACTTTCAGTCTTTCCTGTAAACTTTTGTTTTCAGTTAAATTGTGAGCAGCCTTTATTTCATACCGATTATCTTATATTCCAGATTATATTCCGATTAAAATAGTCTTTTTCATATTTTTTTGGTTTACTAATCATAGCTTCTTTAAAATCATATTACATTTTTATAAATTTTACATTTAATATTTATTACGTATTTTTTTAATTTATACTAGCCGACCCGGCAAACGTTGCTTTGCCTTCAAATTTTATTTTTATTGGAAATGTTTCATTAGCAGGAGCAGAAATAATTGCTTTTTAATTTGTGGTTTGTATAGCAGGTACCACTCCCCATTGTCCATTCCCGTCCATATTTGCAGCAGCACTTAAGATATGTACACCAAACCGATGTACCAAATTTTGTTCAAATACCGTAAACAGGAGCAGAAATATTGGATATTTAATTTATGGTTTATATGAGAGGTACCACGCCCCATTGTCCAATCCCGCCCATATTTGCAGCAGCATTTAAGATATGTACACCAAACCTACGCACCAAATTTTGTTCAAATACCGTAAGCAGGAGCAGAAATATTGGATATTTAAGTTATGGTTTATATGGGAGGTACCACTCCCCATTGTCCAATCCCGCCCATATTTGCAGCAGCATTTAAGATATGTACACCAAACCTACGCACCAAATTTTGTTCAAATACCGTAAGCAGGAGCAGAAATAATTGATTTTTAATTTTTTGCTTGTATGGGAGGTACCACGCCCCTTTGTCCAATTGGACCGAATTGTAAATCTAAACCATCCTGGGCACCAGCCAGACGCATATACAAAAATTTATGCAAAGCGGTCCAGCCGTTTGGGAGTTTTAAGCATCGGAACAAACCACGATTCATTTATATATATATAGATTATTGAGCAGATTAAATCTAATAGATGAATTGTTGCATATTGTAATTTACTTATAATTGGCCGGAAGGCTTTAAACTCCAAAATAAATAAATTAATAAAATTAAACTACAGTATTGGTTTATTATTTTATCATCTTTACTCTGATATATCCGGAGACAGAAACGTTTTCCCCCTGAATAATAATATGTATAAAAAATAAGTCCCATTCAAAAAATTTAATGCTTCGATATATTTTGGCATCATATGGAGTAACTTGTAGACATGCTAATGCTTCACTCGGTTCAAAGGAAGTCATTTATTCGTCAGACAGTGCAGTCTATAGTACAAGCGGAAAATGTTGCACAACTTGATGTGTTCTTCAAGTTTCTTTAAATTTTTTTTACTGCAGTACACCCTATTGTATTAACAATTATGTTTGGGAGTATCTTCTTCATTTGTAAATGAAAATTTAACAAAATCATAATACTGTCTACAAGTTCAAGTTAAAGGGACAGTGGTTTTCGAATACAGAAATACAAAAATACAATTATGAAAAAGTAAAGCACATTTCATATGTCAGGACTAAGAATATAAAGAGATATTGAAAAAATTTTCGCTTTGCGAATTATTAAAAACAATAGAATCCCAAACATGGGAATACCCTATGGAAATGTGTCATATGAAAGGTCGAAATATGCAGTTGCAAATAATGTCCACAGAAATATTATTTATTAAAAGTGGAACAAATAACTTCAATTTAATTTACTTGCTTTTCGCTATCTGTCATTTAATCACTAATTTCTGTGGTCACAACCCATAACAGCCTAAGTCTGTTTTTCAATATTTT